>JAQQSK010015402.1:0-10790 GCA_028658325.1 Potorous gilbertii
ACAGAAAAGGTAGTTGAAGAGGGAAATGAGGAAAATGAAGATAATTTCACCCTGGAATTCCCTATAGCAATGAATTTCCAGGATTAGACTCCATCCATATCCCTATCCCCACTATTTACCACAATGTTTTGAACACAGTAGATGAAAAATAAATGTTTGTTAAACTGAAAAGCACAGATTTGAGTTTCCCTTTCTGTCCCTTCTCAGTTGCACTTTTAGAATAAGTGCTAATAAGATAGGAAGTATATCTTCAAAGTAGAATGTGAAATCTAACTCATTTAACAATTTCAAGAAACCACCCCACTGCAAAGCCAATGTGCTATCCATAGCAGCCACTATGAATATGCATGTGTATTTCCAGGGTAAATTCACAGAATATATATAACTCTCTTCCTCGAAGGCATATTTATTCAGATACCAGAAAGCCAATTCCACCTTGGTAACAAAGAAGTTTATACACATCACCAATCCAGGACATCTCCAAGCCTTCCCTCCCTTAGGCCTCCCCACAAACAAGCTCCCACAGGCAAAATTCCTCCCTCTCTCACTCATGCTAGCTGCTTTGCCTCAGCTCTGCCTCACTCTCTCTGCCTTTTCCACCCTTCCTGCTCCACCCTTTTGGCAAGATCCTCCCACCATGGGCTCCATGTGACTCAAGCTGTGGGCTGGGCCAAAGCTCAAAGCAGCTCACAAGGGGCTGGGAAGATCTTCAACTTCACTTAACATTACACCCAATTACTCCAACTGAAATTTTTTTTGTTCCTTCTCCAAATTCCTACACCACTTTGTTTCACAGAATTATAGAATCTTAGAGTAGGTAGATACTCCAAAGACCAAAAAATGCTCATCCGGCTTTCACTTGAAGTCCTTCAGTGATAGGAAAACTATTACCTCTCATGGCAGTCCATTCTATATCTGGACACCTCTAATTGTGAGGAAGTTTTTTCAAATATTTCTCCCTACCCCAAAGTTTATCTCCCCTATACTAATCATCACTCGCATGATTCTTATGGCATTCAATCTAATTTTCCTTCAATTTCCTCACCTAAAATGAAAGAATTATATTATGATCTCTACAATTCTTTTCTATTAGTTAATGGTTAATGAGTTAGCAAACAGTGTTGTCCATGTCAACTTCAGTGGTTTTGATCTTTAATTCAAAATGACTTAAGGTTTTTTTGAAGTATTTTTCTTCACTTTAAATTATGACAGTCCTAATGTTTATTCCAACACTAAAACAGAATGGAAACTGGCTTTCATCCTAGGACCGCTTACATGTAGTAAAATTGTGTGAGTTTTTGCCAACAAGACCTATTTTAATCAAAATCTGTCATCTGAAATACAATCTACTTTTTTGGTATGGTATAGAATGATTCCCCTGAAGATTAATATACAGAGCTGTAATGTTAAGCTCTTTGAAATGTTTGCTGTTGTATAAATGATACATTGATTCAATAAACATCTATTAAGCTCATACTAAATGCAAAACACTTTGAGGGATAGAAAGATGGTGAACAAAAATTCCTCTCCTCAACTAGCTTTCAGTCTAGGTGAAGATGGGGGAAGGGATAAGAAGGTGATGAGCCATAGAGGAACAATAACACAAGGCTGGATCTAATAGGTGTTATAAGAAAGGGAAGCAAATTTGGGGTACAAATGTGTAATACTATTAGGATTGAAAGGAGGGAGATGTTACTTTTAAGTTTCATTCAGAAGATAATATTTGAGTCTTTGACAGGTGAGTAGAATTTTAACATAAAAATGGGGAAGGGGAGGACAGAAGATCATTTCAGGCACAAAGAGTGGTTTGAGCAAAGACATGGAGTCAGGAGGAAATGATAAGTAATCTAATCTGATTCAGTAATGGGGATTATGAAGAAGAATAGTGGGAGATGAGGATGGCCAGATAAGATCATAGATTTAGAGCTGGAAGGGACCTTAGGAATTATCTAGTTCAATTCCCTCATTTTACAAATGAGGAAACAGAGGCATAGAAAAATAAAATGACACCAGTTAAGTCACAGGTAGTATCAGAGCCAGATTTCAAACCCAGGTTCTCTGATTCTAAATCCTGCATTTCAAGCCAAGCTAAGGTGTTTGAACTTCATTTGATAGATAATGGGAAGTCATCCATGGTTACTGAGCAGTAATTACTGGAATAGATCACAAGAGAAGGTTAAGAATTCCCTTGATCCTTATGGCTTAGATGTGAACGTATCCAACTACAGAAGTTTGGACTAGGTCATTTTCAGCCATATGGAAGTATCATGGAATAGTGGATATAGAGCTGACCTCAAAGCCATTGCCCTGCCTGTGACACATACTGACTGTGACCCCACGCAAGTCAATTAACCTTTTGGTGTTCTTGGCAATGCTCTAAGACTCTAAGTTGTGGAGAAGGTACCTGCCTGGATTGGTGGAAGAAATTTCCTCACCAAGGAGTTCCCTATACCAATGAAATCACAATTTCTGTCCCTATCCCTCTGATACAAGACATTACAGCATAAACAAGAATACCTAAAAATGAAAGGTTCAAAGGATCACAGATCCAGTCCTGGGAGGAACTTCAGAAACTGCTGTTGTGGTTACTGTTGTTATTAAGTCATTTCAGTCATGTCCAATTCTTCATGACCCCATTTGAGGTTTCTTGGCAAAGATACTGGAGTGGTTTGCCATTTTCTTCTCCAGCTCATTTTGCAGATGAAGAAACTGAGGCAAACAGGGTTAAGTGACTTTACCAGGATCACACAGCTAGTCAGTGTATACTGAGGCTAGATTTGAACTCAGGTCATCCTGACTCCAGGCCCAGTGCTCTATCCACTGTACCAACTAGTTTCCCAACTTCAGAAGACATCCCTCTCATTTTATAATTGAGAAGAATGAAACCCAGGATGTTTAGATATCTTGCTTGAAGTCATACAAGGAATAAGTATCAGAGACAAGTTTTGAACTCTAATACTGTGATTCCAGAGGTCAGGCCCTTCCATAGTACCATGGTTAAATGGAAGACTGCTACTGAAATGATTCTAACTTTTGGAGAATTTTGGCTGAATAATTTACTGAATGGTTTACAGTATGTATTTTTTTAAATTTCCTATATCCTGATTTTCCATTCATTTCTTATTAACTAGATTCTAGAAGTTCAGCTGAGGGATTTATCAAATAGTAAATAAATAACTTTGACCTCCAGAAGAGTCTGATACAGATAAAAGAGTACTTTCCCCTTTGTATATTTTCTTTTCGTTCTCAGTCTACTTCACTCAACATTTGTCCTTGGGATTCACATAATTTCCTACAAAGAACCAAATGTCTCAAAAAGAAAATGTTCTGGAAATTAAATAATTGTTGGGGTTTTTTTTTAAGATGGGTTAAAAGTTCCCTAAGGAACATTAATTTTATTGTAAATATATTATCCCTTGAACAACACAGTGATTACTAGTTTAGTCAAAGTTGGAGTAATATAGTTTACTATAGATTTCTGGTAGTTCTGAGTCTGTTCCTTATTTAAATGAGAAAATAACCTTCAGCTCCTTTAAAATGTAGAGTTTGGCATTTTACAAAATTTCATAGGGAGAAAATGTAATGAGTCAATAAACCCAATTTGGAGGCTGGTTATTGTCACATAAATTAATTTGCCTGCTAAATGATCAGATTCACATCCACCTTTTTCCCTACCATCTGCCTCACAACAAAGTTGGCATTGTAGTCCTTTGAGAGTGGACCGTAAAAGTGCCATTACTTAAAGGCTTATTATCTACCAAGTCATTTTGAATTCCAATTTCCCTGTGGCTGACCAGGTACAAAGCAAAGCCTGAATTTTTCAAAAATGAAAATAAGAAGCCAGAGTTGCCCAGCCTGAAGGCACTTCTCCTTGTGGAGGAAGGGTCTAAGAAAGCAAGGAGAGTGTCTGACCTTGCACCCCTAATGGACTATCTGCCATGGCATAGGGCTCTCATTAAATGGGAGGATGGCAGACCACATTTCCATGGCTTGCTTTTGACTTGTCTCTCCAAAGTCTCGTGATCTGTGAAATCTCTCATGACTGTCACACTGAGTAATCCCATCCCATTTCTCTGCACAATCAGGCACCTGGCAGGCTTTGCCAAGCAGAATGCTTGTTAGGGAGGGGTGCCCAAAGCCAAATCTGTGCTTTAGCCAAGTCCTAAATATGACCCTAAAGGAATGCAAAGGCCAAGATAATCCCCACCAGGATCTTTGACTAAACCTTAACCAGAGGAGGAAAGAAGGTATTTTTTTAAAGAAGGCAAAAATCCGTGAATGTGAGAGGATTATATAAGGTAGAAACAGTGAAATAAAGAAAAAAGATGATTTCAAAATATCTTGCATTATTATTTATTACTATGTTTAAAGCTCTTTCGGAACAAGAATTATGTCTTTTATTCATTTTTTGCCCTCCCTACCTCCTCCTGCTTTACACCTGGTATAGTGTTTTGCACATAGTACTCCAGAAATACTTGTTGACTAATACATAATTATCAAAGGACATAATTCTGAGCTTCATGGGTTGTAAGCCCACAAATACATGGATCAACAGGAAGCAATGAAGAACACTCTTCATGCAATCATGTCAAAAGTTAACATAATGGCTAAGAGCATTCCAGGAATAGGAAGCACTGTCAACATGGAGCCATGGAAGGGAAAAAAAACAGAAAAGAAATTATCAGTAATTATTATTTATTTATTCACTACCTGAAGGAGATTCTTAGAAAAACATAGAGCGTTCTTAGATCCAAAGAAGTCAGTTAAGTAAGAAGAGGGGGAAATGGAGAGGAGGAGATGGGGCTTGAAAAGTAAAAACTAATTTCAAACTGGCCTGAACTATGAGAAAGTAGTGGAGAAATTCACAGGAGTTAATCCTTCCCCCTCCTTGAGAAACAATAATATCTAAAACAAGTAGGAGAAATATTTCCTAGGGAATGTAGTACCTTTTGAAGACATCTATAGGCAGAACCAATCTCCAGGGATATAATGTTAATAGAAATTAAAAGATCTTCCCAGTCCATTAAGAGGCCTCAGGGGAAACTTGATTAGGGGAAGCTTGCTTTGTATGAAGTCCCACACTTTTTGTTAATTACTAATGAGGCACTGGGTAACAAGGGTCGTGATGGCCTCAGGCTCTGAAAAGTGTATATATACTCTGAAGTGAGGTTTTGCTTTAGGGTTTTACTCTGGAAAAAGGATGAGACTTGATAGCCCTTAAAGAGCCCCACCCCCTTTCCCTCAACTTTGAAAATCCAGATGGTGGTGCTCTGGTAACTATGCATGTATGTAATGGTCAAGCTGCTGGATCTGTCTGTTGATCTGTGATGTATGGAATGCTTATGGTCAGACAGAAGCCCTGTCTGTTGGTCTTTATTTCTCTACTCTTAATTTTCTCTGTTGGTACATGTGATTAAAGAAGATTGTTGACCCCTCAAAAGTTACTTTCCTTTTAGAAAAGCAGATCTAAGAACCTGTGTTAGCAGCATCCTGGATGTGTCAGGGTGCTTGTCACATGGATCCTTGGAAGCTAGAATCTAGTGTCTTAAAGAGTCATTCTCTCGGCACAGGCATTACAAGATTTTGGTTGGATGGGGCTGAAGTTTTTAGCACTCTGCATGTAAACCTGAACTGATCTGGAGTAGGAGACTCAGGAGTGTTTCAGTGATAGACTAAGTGCAGAGGCTGGCAGGAGGAGCCCTCCTAATTTTGATAGGAAGAACCTGTATCTGTCTGTCTGTTTTTGTCTCTGTGTATCTTTCTGTCTCTCTGCTTCTGTCTCTGTCTTTCTGTTGCTGCTTCTTGTGTCTTTTTCTCTCTGCATGTCTCAATCTCCATCTTTGTCTTTGTGTGTATGTCTTTCTGACTCTGTTTCTGTCTGTCTCTATCTACCTCTGTGTCTCTGTCTCTTTCTCCCCATCACATCCCCAGTCACCTCTGCCATCATAGTTAATACATGGGAAATGTGAGATCAAACTTCTGTCAGTCAATAAGCATGCATAAGCTATGTAGCAGGCACTAGGATATAAAGAGAAGGAAAAATCAACCCCTATCCTCAAGGAGCTCGCAGCCTAAAGGGAAAGACAACAAGTCAACAAAAAGGTACAAATGAGCTATGTACAAGACAAATAGGAAATAAAAGAGAGATGAAACTAAAACCAAGAAGGATTGGAAAAGAATTGCTGTAGAAGGTGAAACTTTAGTAGAGACTTGAGGGAAGCCAAGGAAATTAAGACGTAGAGATGAGGAAAGAAAGCAACCCAAGCTTGGGGGACAGACAGAGAAAATGCCCAGAGCTGAGAAATAAACTGTCTTGTTCAGAGAATGAACAGCAAGGAGATGACTGGAAAGGTGGTGAGGGTTAGGTAATGAAGAGCTTTCAATGCTAAACAGGGAATTTTCTGTTTGAACCTGGAGGTGATAGGGAGCCAGTGGAATTTATTTTAATTAGTAGGGGCTTGACATGGCTGAACCTGCACATTAGGAAAATTATTTTGGTGGCTGAATAGAAGGCATACTGGAGCTGGGAGAGACTTGTGGCAAGTAGACTCACCAACAGGGTCTTGCAATTATCAAGCATGAGGTGATAAGAGCCTGTAACAGAGTGATCGTAGTATCAGAGGATAGATGAGGTCATATTCAAAAGCTTTTACAAAGATGAAACTGACAGGCCTTGGCAACAGATTCCATCTGGGGAGTTAGAGGTTGTGAGGAATTGAGAATGCCACAAGTCTGAGAGATTGGGAAGATAGTGATAGCCTCAGCAGTCATAATAAAAGGTTGCAATGATAGGAACCTAATGGGGAAAGACAATGGGTTCAGTTGGACATATGGAGTTTCAGACATCTAATAGATATCCAGTTTGAGATGTGTAAAATGCAACTGGAGAGGGGAGACAGGTTGAAGTCATTCAGTAGATTTGAGAATCATCAGTATGGAAATGATAATTAAATCCATGGGAGCTGATGAGATCACCAAGTGAAAAGGAGGGCCCAGGATATAACCTTTTGGGATGCCTATGGTCAGTGAATATGACCTGGATGAGGAGCTGGCAAAGGAAACTGAGGTAACCATTCTTCCCACCAAGTTGAAGCCCAGTACAACTGATGAATAAGATGATTCCTTGCTTTAAAGATACTGTATCCTGGCTGGGGTGGGTCACACCGCTAGCTGCTACTCCTTCTGCTCAGCTGTAGTGGCTATGTAGTGCGTCCTGTCTTGTCACTAAACTTTTGTTAGTTATTCTAAGTTTTGAAAGCTCCCAAGTTTACTCTGTCTCTAATACTTCTTCATCAAAGATCAGGAAAGAACAAACACAGACTAATGAAAAGAAAGACAGTGCCTCCTCTCAAGGAGCTCACATTTTAATGGGTAAAGATAATATGTAGATGGAAACTGAAAGAGGGCTGGTGGTGGGAGGGATGAAAGTAGGAGGGCATTGAAGTCAGAAGCATTGGGAAGGAAATGAAGGCTGACCAGGCTCAGTCCCTTTCCAAAGAGAGACTGTGGAAGGAACTCATCAATGAGAGAAGAGAGCTGGCATGGTAGATAGATGCTCCAAGGTAAGGGGGCCCTGGGAGCTGAGATGAAAGATGACTTCTAGGGTGCCTTCCATCTTCACATTTATGACACTTTGTGAGTCATACCAAACCAGGAAGAATTGAAATCACATGGATGCAGCAAAACCCTAAACATATATTATCTGAGCAGACTAAAAAAAAGTTTACTTTGCCTAAACTCATTTTTTTGTAAAATGAGTTCTTTGTAAAGTAAAAAGAAAAAAAAACACTATCTCAATGAACATTTTTTTACATCCTTCAATAATACCTAATACTCTGTCTTTGCCTATGTGATACTGAATTTCCTCAAAATTGTTAGTATTGGCACAACTTAAGGGAGTGTAATAGTAAATTGTTTATAATATTTACATAGTTCTTACTATGTTACAAAGAACATTATCTGTGATATACCAATTGATCCTCCCATGTGGTGAACCTCACCTTGAGGAGGAAAATATATAAATAAACAATAAAAAATAACATCAGACATTTCCTCCCAAGTTGCCTCCCAAGAGCTAGTGAGGGCTCATGTGCCCCATTAACATCTGCAAAATATTTAAATATGTAGAAGAAAGCTCCCACCCTTTGACCCACAATGAGTCAGATAGACTCATTGTGTAGAATTTGTTGGAAGATTATGAACAAAAGTAGCACAAGATAAGAAGGTATAGATAGGTTGTGATCTATTTCATTAGAGGGAGTAATCACATGGATGAGCTCACAAAACCATGGAAGAATCAAACCTATGAGAAAGGTAGTACATGTACTACCATCCCCATTATACTAACGATGCAAATGGAGCTTAGGAAGGTGTAGTGAATTGCTCAAAGCCATATTACTAATAAATAGAGGTAATGGAACTTGAACTGAAGAAACCAGAGCCTACCCTGGCATCTTGCAGTTTATGCAGCTGGCATGCATCTTCCTTTCACTTTTTGTCTTGCCCCCTTCACATCCTGTAATAAAAAAAACAGTAATTAAATCAATGCTACTGGAAAAGAGCAGTCATGACAATAAACTGACCCTGGTTCCACTCATGCTCCCTGTAACTCCCCAGATCAATCTTCCTTCCTGGCTGTTGCTCTCCTTTTAGTATTAATCAACAAGCATTTATTAAGCACACACTATACAGCTGGCACTGTAGCAGGTGCTAGGGATACAAAGATAAAAATGCCCTATCTGTCATTCT
The DNA here is from genome assembly GCA_028658325.1 of Potorous gilbertii. Classification (NCBI taxonomy): domain Eukaryota; kingdom Metazoa; phylum Chordata; class Mammalia; order Diprotodontia; family Potoroidae; genus Potorous; species Potorous gilbertii. The sequence continues at coordinate 8,749 of JAQQSK010015402.1, forward strand.
TGATTTCTCTCTTACCACATATACCAGATTACTTGCCAGATCTTGTTGTCTCCATCCTTCTGACATCTCTAGCACATTCGGCTTTCTATTCACACAACCACCACCCTACTTCAGGCCTTCATATGCATTGTACTATTAAAACAGTCTCTAAACAGCTATGTAGACACAGCTTAAAGAATAGGTTTTTAACAGAGGAAACCACAGGATTTCGTTATGGTACCCAATTACAATGATGATTAAAGAAGATCCCGGGATTGATTTATATAATACATAAAGCAATTTTTAATGAGGAGAGAGGTGAGCAAGGAAGGAAGGGAGGGAGGGAGGGAGGAAGGAAGGAAGGAAGGAAGGAAAAATAGGTAAGATAGATATATAAATATATAATATAAACCAAAAAATAACCAACATTTCAGAGAACTGGTGATAATACATGTTATACAGCTCCTCTCAGTAAGGTCATGAATTTAAGATGCAGAATGAGGCATGTATTTTTGGACATGGTCAATACAGAGATTTGTTTGGTTTAGTCATGTATTTTTCATACAAGGGTTTTCTTTTTCTTTCTTTCATTTTGGCTGGGGGAGGAAGATTTGTAGGAGGAAGGAGGACTAGTAACAGAGTTACCTAAAGAAAAACAAGTAAGAAAAGAGAGTCATTGAAGTTTTGGGTTTTTTTTAATAGACAGAAGAGATCAGAAGGAAATTTAGTAGGAAATACAGACAAGGAAGGGAACTTTTAACATAAAGTTGAATTTGTTATAGTATTAGAGAAGCAAAGTATAAGTGCATGGCATATATTTGCAACTACATGCACAATCGTCTTTCATTTGTTCTGCTTTGTATATGAAAAGGATCATCTTTTTGGTTTTGGTTAAGTTTAAAGTTTTATAAAATAAAATAGAACAAGGGCATGTACCTTGAAGCTACAACCATAACAAAGTCAGCATATTGTACAAGGGGTTGGCACTCGGTCTCGGTTATACACAAGTTCCATTACGAGTTGATATTATGAGGTATTGAAATTTCATCACATGTTGTTACGTCTGTTTTGAAAAGAGATTTTCCTGTCAAGTATTGTCAATAGTGTTGACTTTTTATTTTATATTCATTTTCCCCTATGAATCTAATTTTCACATTCTGCTACTGTTCACCTACATCAAATCTATATGCTACCTCGATGACTCTGGACTTCTCCAGATCCCTATCATCCTATCATTCTCTTCTGTTTAACTATTCAAATGATTATCCTTCCCCATAAAATTGACTAATATTTGCCCTGTCTCATTTCTTTGTATAATTAGAATTTGCCTTTACATGTACACAGCACTTTGCAGTGATTTCAAGAAATGTTTATTATTTATGACATTTTAAAGCATGGATAAATAAAAATCATATTGGAAACATGTTGCATAGGATCAATTCCTCAAATCTGCAAATAGTGACTCTCATATTGTCTTGTTATCTGATTTGTGGTAGATGTTTAAATGCCCACTAATCAATAGAGAAGTCTGAAAGTCATTGAAACAGGATTTGCATTTTATCTGACTTGAAAAAAAATAAAAGCTCTTCAACTGGCAGAGATTTTTAATGCAGGCTGCAAAAAATCAGTCTTACATCAAGTCCCTAGCAAGTGTAATAGGAAGTTTAAGACAACTTGATACTGTGCTGAGAGCCAGAGATACTGAGAGAATTATATATTCATCATTCAAATCTTTACTTGCAAGTCCAAACTGGTATTATTTAAATTAAATTCTTTTGCTAACACAGTTTGATAATAGGATTAAGAGGTCAGATGCTGGTGGGCACTTTTTGTACCCCACAAGCAAGCACAATTCTCCAATTGCAGCTGTTCTAACTTCAAGGATGCAGAAAGGTTCCAGCACTGCAAGACTCTGACTTTGTATCTCTGAGATGCTCTTAAAAATAGCAGAGACAAACTGATCTTTTATAGTTCACCTTAAACCAGCTGGTGAGATTGCCCACATGATTAAAGCATAAGCAATGTTCATATTAATAATGAAGAGTTTGGTACAAGATAAGATC
>JAQQSK010015403.1:0-10790 GCA_028658325.1 Potorous gilbertii
GAGAAAGCTGCTTTTGTGGACCTTAAAGAACTATAGCATCAAGTATTAGTAGTAGTAGTAGTATTGCTTCCCTCATCAAGGATATTCTCAATGCCCAGCATAAAACCCAAGAAAGGTATTATTGATGATGTGATTAGTTTCCCAAGAGGGGCACTTGATCTTTTGTTTCCCTTGGGAGGCTGCTGATCTTCTATTGAGCATTAACATACAATTCATCCACTAGGGTGTGGCCAGGGAGACAGTGTAGTGTCTAAGAGCTCTGGCTTTGGCAACCCCAGCTCCCAGATTCTGGTCCTGGATCTGCTATTACCTGATTGTGTGCCCTTGAATCAGGCATTTGCTTCTCTGGGTTTTAGTTTTCTCATCAGTCAAATGAAGGAGCTAGATTAGATGGTGTCTAAAGGCCCTTTCCACCCTGGCATCTTCTGATTCTAGGAATGGCCAACACCTGAACAGTTCTACTGGGATTTGATATTAAACATGGCAGTTTAAGTTTTTTTATTGGAGCCTCAGAGCAACGCTGTAAGAGCTACTATTTACCCATTTTATGGATGTGAAAACTGAGACCCAGAAAGGTGAAGTCATTTTCTTGGTGTTACAGTAGCTGTCAGAGGTGGTATCTGAACCTAGAATCAGGCTGATTCTGAGTCAAGCTCTCCATCCAATAACAATAGTATAATTATAATATATGGTATTTATATAATACTTCAAGGTTTGCAAAATTCTTTAAAATTGACTATCTTAGTCAACAAACCTGGGAAATAGGTACTGTTATCATTTATCACCATACCCAGGAAACTGAAGCAGACAGTAGTGACTTACCCAAGGTCGCACCACTAGGAAATGTCAGTAGCTGAATTCGAACTCAGCTCTTCCTGACCCTAAGTCTAGTGGTCTGTCTATGGCACCACCTACCTGCCACATTGCTATAACAAAAATGCTGATAACTTGGGTTATTTATATATTTGTATAACAGCATAAAGTTTGAATTCAGAGAAGGAAATGGCAAACCACTCCAATATCTCTTCCAAGAAAACTTCAAATGGGGTCATGAGGAGTTGGACATGACTGAAAAATGACTGATAAATGACAATAAAATCTGAAAAGTGTTTTACCTATATCATATAGAGGACGCAGTGCGGAAAAGGTGGAGGGAGGGAGGGCTCGATGACTCTGGGGCCGGATAGCCTGATTCTCACTACCTAGGCAAATTACCCTTGCCTTCCTTCTCTATAAAATGAGAGGGTTGGTCCTGCTAACCTCTGAGATTCCGTATTGATCTCTGATCTCATTTGAGGGTGAAGTACAACCATAGGTATTATTAGTCCTGTTTTACAGATGAGGAAACTGAGGTTCAGAAAAACGCCAAATGAAATGCTCAGAGCAAGGCAGCTAGGGTTAAAGGTGGGGACGGGACGGGGATTGGATCAATTTCTGGTCACTTTTTGGGACTACAATACCAGAGCGTGATCAATATCCTCCTAAGTGGAATTCACCGATGATGAAATTGATGAAACTTTAAAGGAATTCACAGGACTTCAGTCTGAACCACGGGCCTGAAAGTGGATGCTTGTTCTCCAGTCTAGGATTAAAGACCCCATCCAAACACACACAGTGATACTCTCAAATCTATTAGAGAGGGGCAGAGGATCTGCAGTTTGGCACCTGCATCCTCACCCATTTATCTCAGCTTCTGCGAGGAAGGAGAGGCATTAGTTCGCTTTCTCTCTTCCTTCAGAGAAAGGAAAGTCAGGAACTTTGTATCATTAAGTAGCTAGGGATCAGCAAGCTGCATCCACTCTGGGGCTCCCCTGTGGCATGCTGGCTTCATTTTCAGGACCCGGGCAGTGATGGTTAGCCCCCTCCCCTGCAGGGCAGCATCCCGGGGCCCCTCCATCATCAAAGGGGAATCTGCTCGAGAGCCATTTGGGCTAAAGAGGTCATGGTGAGCTCTGCATTGATGATGCTTACCTGTCTCTCCCTTAATGATCACTCTGGGCTCTGATGGCCTCGGTCTCTGCAGCCTCAGCAGAGCACAATGTGCTTTGTCAATCTCTATCTGACCCGCACACTGGATCTGTTTCCTGGCAACTTTTGCCTGGTATTACATTGCTTCTTTTGATTGACTTTGGGAAGACTTTAAACTCTGTCCTGTACCTTACCCTTGATCTCTGGCTGAGCCAGACTCAGAAGGTGCCAAGGTACATGTCTATGTGTGTGTGTGTGTGTGTGTGTGTGTGTGTGTGTGTGTGTGTGTGTGTTATGGTAGAAGAAGCAGTTGGATGATATAACAACAATGGACAATTCTTATCATTTTAAAGTTTGCAAAGAACCAAGGATCAGAGTTGGATCTTTTGGTCCAATCCCCCTCATTTTACAGTGAAATAAATGATTTGCCCAAGGTCACACAGATAGTATCAGGGGTAATATTTGAACTCAGATGCCAGAATTGGCACTTTTTCCAGACACAGTCTCACTAAAGCATCCTATCAGTATAGTGAAGTGGAAACTACAGGTATTAAGTGGCCCATTTCACATTACTGAATAGGGAGTAGAACTGGTTAATTCAACTGATCATTTGATTTCCTACCCCAGACCAGATGATGACATCACAGGTTTTAGCTCTTTTCCTACTTGTGATCTTGGGCAATACTGAGTTCCAGTGTCCTTATTTCTAAAATGAGGGAATTGGACTAGATGAACAGCAAGGTCCCATCCAGTTTTAAATCTCTGATCCTCTGAACTTGTAAGCCAGAGATAATGTGGTATAAGGGAAAGATGGTAGCTTTGGGGCTCATGGACCTTCTCTCCACTCTTATATTCATTAAATCTCCTTCTACAACTCATTTAACTTCTAAGTGCCTCAGTTTCCTCATTTGTAAATGAGACTTCATGGCCTCTAAGGTCCTTTCCTTCTCTAAATATAAGATTTAATGAACTTTAACACCTTAAATGATGGGTCAAGACTACCATGGAGTGATTATAAGACAGACAGAAAATAAAATAATTGGATAGCCATCTGGGGCAAACATCACAAAATGTGCCTATGGCAAACAGCACCAAAAGCTTCTTCAATTCATGTTTTAAAGACAAATTCAGCTAGGGCAGGGAGAGAGGAACTCAGATTTAGGGATAGAAGACTCAGGTCAAGAAGGGATCTCAGACCATAGCCCATTGAAGATACAAGGACCCCAGCAGGTTACTGCAGGGTGAACAGGACTTGATTAAGAAATAGCTCACACCTGGGATGACACTAAGGAGAAGGGAAGGAAGTCTAGCTTTGCCAGTTAGGGACTAGACTCAATTCTTTCTACCTACCTAAGGAGGCTAGGTGAACTTTCTGGTGGGGAACCTCTTTGTTCCGATTCTGACCCTAGCCAAGTAGTATCTGCCTAATGATTTTAATTCTCAGTGGTGTAACTGATTATTTTCCCAAGAGGTATTGAAATAACAGGGTCAGCTAGATGGTTCAGTGGATAGAGCACTGGGCTGAGAGTCAGGAAGACCTGAGTTCAAATTCAGCCTCAGATACTTACTAGCTGTGTGACCCTGGGCAAGTCACTTAACCCCTATTTGCTTCAGTTAATCATCTATAAAATGGGGACACATTGGTGAAAGAAATGCAACCACTCCAGTGTCTTTGCCAAGAAAACCCCATGGTCTATGTCTATGGGATCACAAAAAGTCAGACATAACCAAACGCCCCAACAACACATTGAAGGAGCCCTCTTTGAGATCGTTAGTGCCAATGTCGCAGGGTCTGCTTACTTCAGGCTGGCATCGCTGGTTTCAGGAGTGGGTAGTGTTGCTGGTTGAAACTTATTCCTCTCTTCCTCTTCTCTCTTTTTATCCATCAAGGCCTTCTTCCTCATGGCGTTCTCTGCCTTCAAAATGTCAAAATATCCCTGGCCCATCTTCACTGACCGCATCAAGTATCTGTGTGTGGGGAGAAGGATAAAGAGAATGTGAAAATGAAAGATGGGGGTGGTAGAAGCTATGGCATCATCCCCATGGAAAAGGAGCCTCAGACTTGGTGTCTGGAAGCCTGGGTTGGAAGCTGGTTGTATAGTTATGGGCCTCAGTTTCCCTCTCTGTAAAATAGGGATAACACTCCCTCTCCTCTGTTCTCAAAGTTCTCCTTAAGCTGAATGTGTTAGAGAATCCTAGGGCTTTCTCTTTGGACTGAACACCCTTAGGACTTCTAATCTTTCCATCCACCCTCCTGTATGTGTTGCCTTCCCATCATTAGTGTAGTCCTTTACAAGTAGGGACTGTCTTGATTCTTCTACCCCAGGACTTGACATGGGGGTGCTTGGAACAGAGTTAACAAATGTTTTTTCATTCATTCACTGAGCATAGTGCTTTGCTATTGTGAGGATACCAGGTGTGGGGTTTCCATGGCTCTCTATGAAGGGTAGAATAGGGTGCAACTTGTCCTTGTCATCCTTCCCTCATTCTGTTCCTTATACCCTGCCTTGTCAGTCAGTTGGAAGGGGGGATTAGAGACCCTCTGGTCCAGCCCCTTCCTTCTATAGATTGCAGGATGGCAGGAATCTATAGCTGGAAAGTGATCACAAAGCATCTAGTCTAATTCCCCTGCCCCTCCATTTTACAGATGGAGAAACTGAGGCTTAGAAAGGTTACAGGATGCATCTGAGGTCACACATTGGTGGGATTTGAACTCAGGTCTTCCTGATTCTAGCACTCCACCTATTTTGTTATACTGACTCCCTTTGAGGAGGACTAAGGCCCAGAGAGGCTATTTGGTGTGTTTCAGGTCACACAGCAAGCAGAAGAAACTGGAATTTGAATCCTAGCCCACTACTCCAAATCCATCCTGCCTTTCCCTGGGCCTGGCAACACCCCCCCCCCCCACTCCCAGACATTGGTCTCATATCCCATTCTGGAAGGGTCTTATTCACAGTTGGCCATTTGGAGTTTGGAAATTGATCCAGTGGTAAACTAATTTCCACTAAGACACTGTGATATTAACCAATAGTGATTTAAGGGGCTATTCCTCAGAAAGGCATTTTTGTTTTTAATAGGAATCCCATAAGGACTTTGTTGCTGAGTAGTTTACCAGGGGCGTCTGACTCTCCTTGAACCCATGTGGGATTTTCTTGACAAAGACACAGGAGTGGTTTCGCCATTTCCTTCACCAGTTCATCTGACAGATGAAGAAACTGAGGCAAACTGGGTGAAATGACTTGTCCATGGTCACCCAGCTAGGAAGTACCTGAGGCTGGGTTTGAACTCAGCTCCTCCTGACCCTAGGGCCAGTGCTCTATCCATTGTGCTTTCTGACATTACTTTTCCATTTACTTTATATTTATTTTATTTGTATCGAGTTATTTACATGTAGTTCCCTCACTAGACCATGAGCTCCCTAGGGGTAGGGACTAGTTTTGCCTTTCATTGTATCCCTAGCAGCCAGCACATAGTAGGCACTCAATAGATGTTTGCTAATTGACTTAATGGGGAAAGGATAGATGTCTTCAGTATTTGAAGGGCTAACATGAGTAAGAGACCTGATCAACTTGAAAGTGCCATACAATGGGAAAAGAATCAGATGTTCTTGCTGAACTTATAAGTCAAGGGTCCTGAGTTCAACTCCCAGCTTTGCTACTTATTCCCTTAGAGTGAACCACTTACTTTAGCTGAGCCTCAGTACCCTCATGAATAAAATGAAGGAGACGGACTCAGTGGCCGCTATGGTCTCTTTCAGATTGTAATTTCTGATTTTATGACCCCTGAGGATATTTTATTTCACACTAAACATAAATCGCAGTGAAAGATTTGTTATGGTTATACAAAATAGGGGGCAGCTTGATGATAGAGTGGATAGAGTACTGGGTCTGGAGTCAGGAAAGTTCACTTTCCTGAGTTCAAAGCCAACCTCTGGCACTTACTACTGAATGAGATATTTGTAAAGTGTTGGCTACAATGCCTGGCACATAGTTGGTACCATATAAATGCTTATTTCTTTCCCTCCCCCTTACTAGCTGTAAGACCCTGGGCAAGTCACTTGACCCTGTTTGTCTCAATTTCCTTATCTGTAAAATGAAATAGACAAGGAAATGATAATCACTCCTGTATCTCTGCTGAGAAAACCCCAAATGGGGTCATGGAGAGTCAGACGTGACTGAACACAACAACAACACGTTTATGATGATAGATTTGGAAACCTGGAGCCCTGGATTCCAATTCTGCTGCCTCAGGTGCCTTCTAGCTACCTGACCCAGGGCATGTCTCTGAGCCTCAGTTTCCCCATCCCGTTCAACACTTTCATTTTACAGAAGAGGAAACTGGGACCAAGTGTCTTGTGTTAGGATCACAAGGAGGTAACAGGGAGTTGAATTCTACTGGGACTCCATGTCAACACACACATACACACTTATATACTCAGACACACAAACATACATCCACACAGTCACACACACACTTATACACACAAAAAAACCTCACACATTGATACACACTCACACACAAAAACACATACACACACACCCACACATGCACACACTACATACAAACACAGACATGCACACAAACTCACACATTCATACACACAAACACACACATACTCATACACCCAAACATACACACCATTTCACACACACAAACATTGACATACACACTCACCCATTCACACACTCACACACACATTCATATATATGTAAACATACACACACTCTCTCTGTCTCTGCCTCTGTCTCTGTCTTTCTTTCCCTCCCTGTTTTGCCCTCTGGGACCAAGCTGAACAAGTCTTGTCCCTTTCTCCAAGTAACAGCCCTTCCAACACACAAGGGTGTCCATCATCTAGTCCCCAATAAAGTATCTTAATTCCATGCGATGTATCCCTGGTTGCTAAGAGGCCACTCTGGCTACATGTCAGAGGACACTTCGTTAACAAGAGAAACTGTCCTGGCAGGTGACAAGCTGCCTCAGGAGGTGGTAGGCTCTCCCTCCCTGAAGGTTTTAAGGAGAACCTTGGCTGTCCCGGCTATATTGTAGCAGGCATTCTTGCTCAGGCATGGGGTAATATCTGGGGTCCTTCTACTTCTGAGATTCTGTGACTCAAGGGTCCTTAATGCATCAGAAACCTTATACTCGTAGAAAAGGCCCTTTGGTGGCAGCAAAACTCCCCTCCATCCTCTGCTCAGCCCAGTTTTTCCAGCTCAGCCAGCACATGGTTAGCAAAGCATTGAGATCCTTTCCCATTGTCTTCCTCCCCCACTCCCCACAACAAAGCTCTCCCCATTACTCAATAACAGTTTCTACCACATCTTCAGCTCTCACATGGGTCATGGGGTCACCTGCTGCCTTGAGTTGATTGGCATAGCCTGGCAGGTAATGGCCTAGAGCTACCTGTTAGCTGCTAAATTCTATTTGCTGTCACTTCAGTATACTTTCAGTCAGAGGAAGGCTGTCAGTGAAGGCTGTCAGGGCTGGGGAGACGAGAGGAAGGGCATTCCAGTCATGGGGGAAAGAAGGAGGAATGCTCACCCGTCTACGGATAATGACAGAAGTGACAGAGGGAGAGAAGTAGCGAGAGAGCCAAGCAGCCTCATGGCCTCTGAGCAGCAGAGAAGTGGGAGTGGCTTCCACTCAGATAGAAGCATCTGTCCTCTAGACTAGGGTGGCATCTTCTTGTCCCCTGGTAGACTGAGGATTAAGTCATCCCAAACCCACCCAGATGAAGCAGCTGGTTTGGTTTCTTGAATTGTTCATTTCCAGGGAAATAGCATCATTTCTACCCCCTTCCCTTTTTCCATCCCATTTTAAAAAGAGGTGGAGAGAAGAATTAAAAATGAGTGTCAATGGAAGGCAATGGAAAGATGCATGGTGGGAATGAACAGACTGTCACACAGGATCCATGAAAAGGTGAAGAAGCAGCAAAAGAAACCCCCCTTCCCTCCCCTGAGAATGTAAAACAAGAAGAAAACACTTAATAATGGACACTTAGCTTGGTGAGGGATGACAGGTAGTTTCATGATGAGAAATTGAGAAGGGTTTCTAGCATATCAGGTGGATCTCCCAAGAGGTATTTATGGAGAACAAGGTAAAAAATACCTAGTTTGGGGATGACTGGGTCAGCTGGGATCTGCTGTGTGGCCAGGGACACCAATAAATGGTCCTTTGGTCATCTTGGGGATGGCAAACAGAGAGTGTTTCGATCACTACTTTCTAAGTGTCTTGCCGAAATAATCACATCTCTGTGACTTGCTGTTGAACTAGTGATTGGGGAGATAGGGGAATCTGAAAATTTGGTGGCTCTTGGACTATGATGGTGGACTCAGGTGGCACTGTGGCCCTCTCCTTTAGATACTCTGATTTTAGGTTTCTTAGAAGGGTATGAATGCTTGGTTTCTCCTACAACTAGGGTGTGTGGGATCTTTCTGAACACACCAGTATGTACAGAGAGATTCTGGTTGCTTGGCTACTCTTGCAGGGGGTACTGAAAGGTTTTCCTGATGTTGCCAGGGCAGATTTTAAAAGCCTAGTGTTTTAAAAGGGCAATATGGTTCTGGGCTCAGAGTCATTAGAGGTTTGGGTTCAAATTCAGTCTCAGATAGAAGTCACTTTAAGTCACTGCCACCATTCTCAAAGTTCTTTTATAAGAGAGTGTAATGAGAGATGAATAATGGTTTGAACTATAATTTCTGTGCAGATGACCCCAGATGTAGATATCCAGTCCCAGGCTCCTGAGCTTGAGTCCTGCATCACTAATCACCTACTAGATATTTCAAACTGGACATGTCAGAGACATCTTAAACTCAAACATGTCTTAAATTTATTATTCAGTCATTTTCAGTCATGTCCAACTCTTCATGACTCCATTTGGGGTTTGCTTGGGGTTTTCTTGGGAAAGACACCAGAGGGGTTTGGCATTTTCTCCTCCAGCTCATTTGACAGATGAGGAAACTGAAGCAAATGGGGTTAAGTGACTTGCCCAGGTTCACACAGCTACTAAATATCTGAGGCTGAATTTGAACTCAGGAAGATGAGTCTTGCTGACTGCAGGTCTATCACTCTGTGCATTATGGCACCACCTAGCTGCCCTGTCTTAAACTGAAACATGTTTAAAATGGATTTTCTTATTAAAAGTCATCCTCTTTCTCCCTCCCCAAACCCCCAACTCCTTCCAAACTTGCCTGTTTCTATCAAAATCTTAGCCATCCTTCTAGCCTTTCAGAATGTAATCCCAGCAATATTTTGGCCTCCTCTCTCTCTCTCTCTCTCACACACACGCACACACCCCAATGTATCCAGTTGGTTGTCACACCTTACTGTTTGTTCCACACCATCTCTCATCTTCTCCCCCTTCTCTTCACTCCCCTGGCTGTCACCTTAGCTCAAGCCCTCAGGGTCCCCAGATCTTAGCCTGACCCGTAGTAATTGCATCATCATCGTGATGAAAAAATGACCAAATGCTCACTGGCGATAAAAAGAGAAAAGTAAGAACATCCCTGCTCTCAAGGGGCTCCCATTCTATTGTCAATCAATGAACCAACAAGCATTTATTAGGCGCTTCCTATATGCCAGGCACTGTGCAAATATGCAGGGACAAAAATAAAACACTCCCTGCCCTCAAGCTTGCACCATTTTTTTATGCCTCTCTCCTATGAATGTATGATGTAATAAGAAGAACAGGTATGTTCATAATGTAAATTGCTACAATAATAACTCACATTTAGAAAGGTTTTTACAAGTATTCTCATTTGATCCTCACAATACCCAGGAGGTAGGTATTATTTTCATTATTGCTCCTATTACACAGATAAGGAAACTGAGGCAGAGAGAGGTTAAGTGATTTGCCCAGGGTCACAAAGCTATGACATATCTGAGATTGGAGTTGAACTCAGGTCATCCTGACTCTATCCACAGCACCACCTAGGCTCCTCTTCTTGCCTTTCCAATAAATGCTTATTTAATGATTAGAGAGTGTTCGGATCTGGGCGCAGAAATCAAAGAATCTCAGTACTTCCAAGTTGGAAGAAGCTCTCCAGGTTGGCCCCTACCTGAGCTAGAATCCCTTCCATGACCTTAGTCATCTAATTTTGGTTTGAAGATCTCCAGGGATGGGGAATTCACTACCTCCCTCAACATCCCATGACATTTATAGACAGGAAGCCCCGTAGTTTAGAAGCTTTTCCCAAGGACAAGCCTAAATTGGCCTCTAACTTGTACACCAAGGCAAGAATTTCCGGAAGCACGCGGGAACTCCAGATGCCAGTTCCTGGACAGTAGTGTCTTCTATGACTTGTCTCTGTTTGATGCCCTTCTCCCACCTCCCACAGTAGCCTATTCTGTGAGTCAGACTAGGCACAAGGCTTGACTTGGACTCTTACTACGTATGTTCCTTTGGCCACATCATTTCTCAGAATTTAAAATGTCAGCTGTTATCATCATCTTCATCATTCACCTTTGATCCATTCTAGCTGGGTGATCCAGGGCTAATCACTTAACCTCTCACTCTCCCAAGCCCCTCCTTAAAACTCATTTATGACTTAGGTCATATATGGCCTGCTATCTGCATTGGTGGTGGGATTTCTCAGACTGGGAGTTTCCCATGCTGTTGATATGTACCCACCCAGCAGTCAATCCATAAGCATTTATTAAGTGCCTACCTGGGTGCCAGACACTGTGACTAGATGTTGGCGATATCTCTAAGTCACCATTTCATTAGCATAGAGAACTCTAGGCTGAGGGAACTCACTCTACCAATGCAGCACCTTATCTGAAACTTGAGTCTTTAAATAGTTGCCTGGGGCACTGACATAATGGGT
>JAQQSK010015404.1:0-10789 GCA_028658325.1 Potorous gilbertii
GCATCTGTGGGTGGAGGGACCTTCGTGGCCACTGGAGATTCCATCCCTGAAGCCTGCCTGGATCTGCTCACTCCTCTCAGTGCCACGGGGCCAGGGCAGGGCAGGGCTCTGCTCCCGTCCGGGGTGCGATGGACCTTTGGGATCGTTTTTTCAGGGCTCTCTGGAATGGAAATCTCCTTCACTGTGTAGCTGTGCGGCTTCCACTGTTCCAGAATTTGTTGGGAGTTCTTTTTAAAGGAAATTCATGGGCTGTGCGTTCGGAGCTAGCATATGTGAGTCTTTCTACTCTGCCATCTTGGCTCCGCCCCCCTTCAGGCTTTTTTTTATCATGGCTTTCTGGTAGTCCAATAATTCTAAAATTATTTCTACTCTATATTTTATATACATTAGTTGTTTTTCCAATGAAATATTTTCTTCTATTTTTTTCATTCATTTGAATTTATTTGATTCTTTCTTGATGTCTCATGGAGTCATTTAACTTACAGTTGTCCAACTCTAATTTTTAAGAAATTATTTTCTTCAATTAGCATTTATACATCATTTTTCTTTTTACAGGTTGTTTTTATTAAGGTGATATTGTCTTTAATAGTTTCTGTACCTGCTTTGCAAAGCCATCAATTATATTTTAATAATTTTCTTCCTTTGCTTTCATTTCTTTACCAATTTTACTTCTATCAGTCTAATTTTGAAGTTAAAAAAATAGCTTTTCCAGGACTTCCTTTTGGAACTCACACTTTTCCTCTGAGACTTTGATTGTAGTTGTTTTAACTTCGTGGTCTTCTTCTGTGTTTGTATTTTGATATTCCCTGTCACCATAATTGTATTTTATGGTCTACAACTTTTTGCTCTTTGCTCCTTTACATTTTACTTCTTTATTTTGAACTTTATATTATGATAATGAGTCCCTTCCCCCCCAAAATGGGAGTCAATTCTATTCCCATCATGGGATGGGGCAAGAAGGTTTCTTTCTGAATTTTCAGACTTTTCCACTGCTATTTTCAGAGCTAATTCTATGGGTTTGAAAGTTTTTAGTGTTTCCTAACTGGTATAATCTGAGGGGAGATGTGATCATTGCTCTCTTGGTCAACATTCTAGTCCTTATTTAGGAAGGGTTCCTGATTTCTAGAAATTATAATTGATTTTGCTTCCTGGGGTCCCTTCTGTCTTGAGATAAGAAATGATGCTGTTCCTCAGGGTTCCTGAGACTTGGAGTCAAAAGTTATACTAGCTCTCAGCATTCCCACCCCCTTGACCACAATTGCTCCTCTCTGCTTTTGAACTATAACCCAGAAATTTACATAGACCATAATGCCTTTACCAATCAGCATCTGATTCTCTGTCCACTGCAAGGTCCTGAACAATTGTTCTTTATTCCTCTCAATCCCTTTAACAGTAACCTGAGTTTCTGTGAACTCAAGGAAGAATTATTTTAATATAGAGCTTATCTTACCTCCTTTTCTCATATGATGTTGACAGAATAGTTTCACCAGTTACAAATTCTCTTTTATTCTACATCCACTCCCACTCCAAATCAGAGCTTATGAGCCTCCAAAAATAAGTCTGCGTTTCTCTCATTAGCCAAGACTCAATTAGTTCAACAAAGAAAAAAAGTATATTTGATGAAATAGTAGTAAAGAGATTTTCAGTAGAGCATCCTCATACAGACCATGAATGTAGCCTATTCTCTCCCACAAATGTACATAAAATTATAGGAAACAATGAACAAGCAAAGGGATCATGCAGGAGTGGACAAATGGGACATAAATGTACATAATACAAGTGGCGTATATTTCTGATTTTAGCATGAATTTATTTCAATATGAAAGCCTAATTACTTTGTTGCTGTTTTTTTACTCATATCATTAATGTGAGAAGAAAGAAGAAGACTAAAGACATGGTGGTAACAAAGGGGGTGGAGAAACATAACACTGAGAGTTGGCATTGGATTCCTAGCTTCTGTGACTTGACAGAAAAGTATGAAAGTTGAGGAGTGATGCTTAAGGGAAAGGAAGAAAATATAAGGGAAAGGCTGAAGGAGAGTTTCTATCATCCCTGCTGATAGAGGTCTCATCTCACAAAAATTTCGGGAGGAAAAAGTTTACCTTCCAGGCCAAGAATTTAGGCACAACAAAATATTAGAAGCAAGGCCATGTTATCAGATCCTAGGATTTAGACCTACAAGAAGCCTTATAAATCAACTAGTCACCTTCTGTTATTTTAGATTTGAAAACTGAGACCTTAGATAATCTAAATGACTTGTTACAACTAACACTGTTAATAAAAAATAGAATCTAGCCTTAGACCTAAGTTTTCTGATGCTGAAAGCAATTATATACTTTCCAATATATTATATTTGTCATGGTGCTATATGTTCCTTCTGTTCTTCCCCACCTGCCCTTATTTCTTAAAATTCCCTTGGCTAGAGCATCTCATCGTGCAATTAGAGACAAAAATAATAACTATCCAAATACCTGAAAGATGATCCAATATAACATTTTCAAAAACCATGACAAATACCATAAATAGAATATATCTGTGGGAATAAACACCATTATCCAAAAAGGAAAATAGTTCACAAGACCTTATTTCAGTCAAAGGGTAAATTCATTAGACCTTTTTTTGGTTTGAAAGGGAGATAACAGGAAAGTGAAAATGCTCTTGAAGGTATTTAAAAGGAATATAACAATTCAGGAAAAGGGTTAAAATGAACCTAATGATCTTAGAAGTGTATGCATCCAGAAGCATCTGAAAGAACTCATGAGTCCAGATGATTTTCATTTGAAACAAATAGATATCAAGTTCAAAGATACTTCATATCTTATCCTGAGAAGAGTTATGCTTGGGAATACTTCTAGAGATGGCACTTACTTCCTTAATATTTTACTTTATTGCTTAATTACCTTTTTTATTAAGAAATTGGTTATTATACTCCTAATTTTCTTGTTTCTGATTCAGAATTTTTAATTTGCCAGTCCAGTAAGAGAAATACATCTGTCCTTAGCTACTGTCATTCCATTTGAGAAATACATATGTCAATTTAATTTCTTTTTACCCAGGTTGCATAAATTAGCTTTAGACCTTAAATTCTATGACCTGTAATAAAAGTATCTTCCTCACAGGGGAACTATGAGGAAGATATACACACACACGTATGTGTAACATTCATGTGTATCTGACATACATACACGCATGCCTAATATATAATGTGTATACAATGTATGTATATATAACAATCTAAGTGCCCTATTAATATTAGCTATCAACATTACCATCATCTTATTAAATCTATTTTTCTTTGATTTCCTTATTTATTTTCCTGAATAATTCAGACAGTAAATTGGTGGGAGGAGAGTTCAGGGATATTTTGAAAAGGTGTATAAGAGAAGGAGTGGAGTGCTTCTGTTTCATTCCACTTATGATTGCTATAGGCAGGAAAAAGGCACAGTGGCTATTGGATTTTGAGACAGGAAGACATGACCACAAATCCTGCCTCAAACATTTAGTAGAAGTGTGTGACCACATGCAAGTCACATCACCTTTTTTGCACCAGTATCTTCATCCAGAAAATGGGAATTCAGAATAATATCTCAAAATGATGTTGAGGGTCAAATGATATAAAAGATGTACAGCACTTGGCCAATCTTAAAGCATTATATAAGTGCTCATTATTGTGGTTTATTTTAACAAACACCTGTTATAAAGTGACTTATTATTTTCTATTTTGGATGATGATATTTATATATATATATATATATATATATATATATATATATATATATATTCAATTTACAGTATTTGTCATATTTTTTGCCATTTCAAATTGGAGTTGAATTTAAGGCCATAAAACTAGATTTCCTAATGGGCATAGAAAGAATTTATCTCTTATCTGTTCTAGAATTTCTAAGAGTACAGGAAAACATATTAGTGTGGGTGAATTAGTAGACTTAGAAATAAATAATCTCACCTCTAAGGCTTACTACATTGTCTTACTTAACGGATATCAACACAATCAGGTTATACAATATCCAAATGAATTTATTCACAACTCTAGTAATTGTCTGCTAGATTCTACCAAATTGTGTTACATCCAACCAAACGGTATAATTCTATACTAACAAGTGACAGATTGGTTATATATGATCCAATGACCTCTGTAGCTAAATTTGAAGTAGTTTATTTCTGGTAACATTATTTTAATAACTGATAAAAATCAGATGATAACAAGTAGTTTATTACCAGAAAGCTGGCCATTTGGTGTTGAATACGTTTTTGGCTAAAATAACACATTAAAACAATGTACTAAGGAAACTATGATTGCAAATTGAGTCAGTGGAATGATGAAATAAGTATTCATTTTAAATGACTAAGAGTAGTCATATCTTCAGTATAGATAAGAGGAACTAGCAAAAGCAAAGCAAAAACAAACAAACAAACAAAAAAAGAATACCTTTTTGTTTGCTGCTGCTTCTACCTTGTCAATGACCTCTCTTCAAGATCTGATCAACCCCACAAGGTTTGGAAAACTATTTTGAGAGTAACTCACCCATTACCGAATTTCTGATACAAGATGCAAAGTGACTATATTTTCTGAAAGTTCTCCAGAATTTATATATGTATGTATGTATATATATGATTGCCTTATCATAACCTATTTTCTTGCCCATCTCTTACTGACATATTGCCTGATATGTCAGGAAGTGATTTATTCAAGCTATGAAAGTCATGTCTCACCACTAGGCTTAGAAAGTAGAATCAATTCTTAATAAATATCTAAACATTTTCAACTCCTCTCATCTTACAGATATGAATCAAAAGACAAACTCAAGTTAATCTACTTGAAACCTGATGTAATGAAAGTGGTGGATAAAGACAGGACATTGAATGGGTAAAAATCTTCCTTTTTCCTTGAAGAAATTATTTTAACAAAGTGTACTATTTTAATATTCAATACTAATAGCATCTGTGAACACTGTGGCATTGTGACATAGATGGAAGTGGCCTTAAAGTCAGGAAAATCTACATATAAATCATGTTCCTAACTAATGCTCAAAAATCTTTGTGAGCCCCCAATTGATGAGAAATTCTATAGCTATCAGTTGCAAGTGGTTTAAACAAATCCAGGTATTGCTGTAAATACAAGAGGCACATGAAGCCCACTGTTAGAAGTTGTTACCTCAGTGGTGGTTCTTTCTTACTCTTTTTATCTTTAAACCTAAAAAGTACAATGTTGCTTTTAATCCTCTACACACAGTACAGCTGAGTTTGGATCCAAATCTTACTTTTCCAACTACTTTCTGCCCTAAGGTGAAAATTGTAACAACATGACTCTTTTCAGTGGCTAGGTGCCAAAATATGATGTTAGTCTATGAGCAGTGGGCTTACTTCACAGTCTGAGTTGATGGATTGACTCCATGACTGCAGCAAATCTGCTATAGCAATTAAAGAGGAAGATGGTGTGGATGATAGGAGTCTCTGTGATTTCCATGGAGGGATCCTATATCAATGAAATCATATGTCCACATTTGAAGGAAAAGGAAAAAAGGGAGAGTAGTCATAGAAAAAAAAAACAAATTATCTCCTTGGGGTAAAGCTGGATTCATGTTTTATCTAAGTAGCCCAGAAATTTAAAAAGCCTGTCTCTATCCTTCAGAAATATCTGGCATTTTAGTTTGTATAAAATAGTGACTAATGAAAGGAAGAAAATTTCTTCCCTTTAATATAAAATTTAAAATTAGTGTTACTGTCTGTAAGGTACCATGTGCTTTACTATACAATTTTACATAAAAATAAGGCTCATTTGAATGTAGTTAAAAAAAAATCTCATAATCTTGATTGATGCATTATCCAGAAACAGTAAACCAAAGATACTGTAGGATGAAATGACCATTACTATTTTGGTACCTAGCCAAAGATCAATTGCTAATTACTAAAGATTACACTTTACACAATTACACAATTGCCATATTGATTTTTGGAAGGTACTTAATAAAAAATATAAATTTACAGGTTTACCTAAATATTATTGTTCACACTCCCACAAATAGCAATGACTCCCTGGTGCATACATTTTATAATTATACACACTTATCTAGTATACTGAAGGAATCACTATTAGGAGAAGAAATAGTTCAGTTATTTCGGGGAAGATTGTAGCACCGATGCAATATTCACAGCACCTACCTTGGCCATAAATATCCCAGTGCAATTCAGAATCACAAAATACCACATTCTCCACATGGAAGGCAGAACCAAAATATTTATTCAGACACCAAAAAGCCAAATCCATCACAGAAACAAAAATCTATACACAATGACAATGCAGAGAACAATACCATCCCTGAGTCTCCCACTTGCTAGGCTTCCACAAACCAAGTTCATTAAACAAATCACAAGCAGGCTCTCTTAAACAAAATCACAGTCTTTTTCACTCAAACTAACCAGAAGCCTGCTCTCCTTCCTAGCTCTGACTTCTCTCATGACTAGCTTCCTCTCAGATGTGCTCCAGCACCAGCTTTTCCTATTTCACCTATTCAGTAAACTCCTCCCACCACAAGCAGACCCAGGCAGTTTCCATGGGCTCATCAATATGAAAGATTGTCCATTTTAATCACCATTACAAAGATAGACACACCAAGAATAAAGTGAATTTTATTGTGATTTGTGCATGAGTGTGTGTTTGTGAATCATTAGGATTTTAGTTTCAATTCTGAAGAATTCATTCACCTTTATGTTCATTTCAGAGATATGAAGATACATTTAAAAGAACTAGTCCTAGAAGTGATAGCAAACAATTTTCTTTCCAGTAATTTAGCAACATATGGAGGTCAGCCCACTGTATATTGAGAATCAGTTCAGTAACTGGTACTGATTTTGGATTCTTCTGTGAATCACCATGAAATTTTTGGGGCTGACCAGATTCAACTATAACTCTTGGAATTTTCCCATTGAGCTTTTCTGGATGTTGTTATAGAGACTGAAAAAGCACAAGTAAGTAAATCATATTTTTTCTTCTTTATTTCATCTGTGTCCCTCTGAGTGTTTTAGATGAGGAGAAAGAAAAAATCATGGATGTTGACATATTTATGTCATATCTATGGTAATTAAAAGAACTAAGAAGTCATTCTTGTATTTGTATCTTCTTTCTATCTTCTTTTGGGGCACTGTGATAGAATAGAAAAAAAGCACTGGTTCTGGAATTAGCAAAACCGGGGTTAAATTCTGCTAGTAACAATTACCTGTGTCTCCTTAGACAAGTTACTCCATCTCCCTGAGTATCCTTTTCCTCCTTTGTAAAATGAGGAAGTAGGATTAGATGAAGTTCCTCTTAGGGCATATTATATTCTCCTATATGCCTTAGGGCATATTATCTACTTCTGGGTTGGAATGACATTGATATAAAGCATTTCCTTCTCAGAGAGCACTATGAAAGATGAATATTAGAGTATAGTCACATGATTCCTTTTCTTTCCATACCAGTGAGAGTTTCCTCTCTGGGAATTCCGTAAACTAATTAAACCATGAATCTGTTAACAAATCAAAAGTATGATCCGCCATGTGTTGTTTGTTTGTTTAAAACAAAATATGGTCTAATGTACTTGTTTTTGTTGTTTTGCCACAATGGAACAGAAGTCTGCCTTTCTAAGACAAAAAAAAATATACCATAAGCATGTAAAAAGTCTTTATCTGTTATCTCATGTCCTTATAAGAGGTTTTGTTATAAGCTGTACTACCTCTATCCAGATGCTACTTTTTCTTTCAAGATGACAGAGGAAGCAGTTACTTCAGTCAGAGCTTTCCACTTTCTTTTATTTTATAGAAAACATAAACTTGAACTTTTATTTCTACACCTTAGTGAGGAAGGGAAAGGGAGAGGACATTTCTGTAGTTTTATAACCACCATTAAAATTGAAAATCATCTTGGAAAGTTGCACGTTTTATACTGTATTGGGGGAGCACTCTTATGAATCATTCAAATGGGCAGGTTTAGGAAGTAATATTATGATAGGTAATCACAACCAGAAAAAGGAACTTCTGTTTGATTGTTTCAAAGTGATTTTCCTGTCAACATGTTTTAGGTAAACCTGGTTTACTGTTAGAGTTATGGCACAGATAAAGATAGAGCCTTCAGCCTGTATGCTAGAGATAACATAAAGGAGAGGGAGAGATTCCATTACCTGAACAAATCTTCATAGAGGCCCCTAATGTTCCAAGGTGAAGATGGAAAAGGCCAGTTCCTGTGATAATAACTCCTTCCTTTGATGGCACATTCTATGGAAGAAACAAGAGCTTTAAATGAAATGACTATTTGGACATAATAATCTGCTTTACCGTTTGGGATGAATTTTTTCCATACTTAAAAAATGGTGAAATCTTAATTTTTGTTTAATCCAATATTTTTACTTTATTTGTCATCATTTGGAGGGGAGGGGTCATTAGTATGGGGGATTTCTAGTGTCCAGACTTGCTCCACTGAGGCAAATAAACTAGGATTGGAGTATTCCCTTGAGGTAGCTGGCAGGGGAGCTGCTTTTTGTAAGATTGCAGACCCATTATGTGTCATCATCTGAATACAGATATTGGTACTTGGTACCAAACATCTAACCATTATGCAATATTTCCTTATTTGTGTAAGACATAACAATTATTTTGCAATTTTATGGACAACAATCATTCAAAAACTATAATTTTTATTCAGATCTTAGGTTTATATCATGGGGGAGTGTAAGTGGACAACATTATTCTTAATTTTGGTTTGATTTAAATTTTTAATAATAGGATATTTTTAGTAAAGGACTAATGTCTTGGTTCCTGTATTGTTTTCATCACCAACAAAACAGACTCAAAATTACTTGCTACTGATGGCTATATCTTGTCCACATTTTCTAGTATTGTAAATCAAATGGAATTCTATTAGATGGGGAGATCTAGACATTATGATAAATGGACATAAAGTTACATCTTTTTAACACGTACATACAATTTCCCTCTTCAGAGCAGTTTATGCACATTTATATTGTATTATTAAATGTATTTTTGGAATTCAATTTTGGAATGACTTTCAGATCTATATCACCAAGTTGTGATTGGATCTTTTTTTTAACGTTTTGTGATGTTGTTGGTGTCTATGATCCTTTGTGTAACTACAAAAAGAAGTTTATGACTTATTATTTGGTCTTTAAGAACTGTTGTGACTAAAACTTGGTTTTTCATCATTTCATGACAAAGTCATGCATAAACCTTTATTTTTTTCTAGAATTATCCTCAATCAATTGTTGTATAGTCAAATTACTATTTGAAATATTTCTGTTGAGGAAGATAATATCATACTTTTCATTCTTCTAGTAGAGATTTCTAAAACCTAGTTTCATTTCCACACCTTAATGAGGTATCGGAAGAGAAATTCCATCAAAGAAGGTGACCACAGAAACACCAAATAACAAAATAAAATTTTCCACCGTGACAGTTGAGTGTTTTACAATGTATGAAAGATGCCTAGTTGCAATGGTCATGTGTGCTTTTAAGAGTTGTAATGTCTTTGTCTTTTAGTATATTAACATGGATCACTTCCCTCCAAATGGAATTTGACATAGATGCTTTGATGCTTCAATATATTCTCTGATCTTATTTATTTGGATGCTCCCTCCAGCCAAGCACACTAAGACTTTTTCAACCACTGTGTGATTTAGTATGAATTCTGTCAATGTGGTATATCCTGCACATGGGATTCACCTCATATTTTGAGTCCCTCATCATTTAGTCTCATACAGATCTTTTCTGGAAAAATATAAAGGGCCCCAAAGAAGGTAAATGACTGTACAAGGTCAAACAGCAGTTAAAATTAGAGTTAGAAAAAAGATAAATGTATTTCTACCATAGATTTTTTCCTGCTTGTCTTCTATTTCTTTTTTTATTATTATTTCTTAATTTTTTAACCCAAATCAGCATCATAGAACATGATCATCTACCATATTTACCAAATATTCTGGATTATTTTGACCATTTCAAATTAAGATTTCTCAGGCTCTAAAATGATTAAAAGAATGTAATATGGAATCTAGAGGAATTTCTGAAATTTGATCTCTAAAAAGTTTCGAGCCAAAACAGCATCATTGCGTTAAATTTAAATCCACCCCAAAATACCCCTTAAATAGGAACAGCATCTATTTCTGTGTATATAGCACTGGTTTATGTAAAAGAAACATGTTTCCTTCCTGTATTGTTCCATCGCACTACCCTGGTGCCACCCAATTAAATAAAATAAAAAGAGGGAGTCAGAGACAAAATGGCAGTCAAGGCAGAGACCCATATGACCTCTCCCTTAAACTTGTCCAAATACCTTCAAAAGTGACTCTAAATAAATTCTAGAGCAGCAGAACTTACAAAAAGTTGGAATGAAAAGAAGTTCTAGATAAGACAAGGTCAGCGGAGAACTCTGTTTCTCCAGGGGAGAAGAAGAACACAGTCCAACACATTGAACCAGTGCCGAACAAACCCTAGAAAACTCAGAGCAGAGCTAGGGACAACTGAATCCATGGCAGCAATGGTTTCCTAACTTCTCAATCCACAAATTCCAAAGACAACTTGAAAGGTCTGCAGGAAAAGTCTGTCACACCTGAGTGAGTATGGAGCACATTTCATTATAGGGTATGCGAACACAGCCCCTGTCATAACAAGTCAGGAGCAGGCTTAGGAACCACTGAAACAGCAGTAGCAGAGTCCAAAATTCCAAGAGCTCTCAGCCCACAGATGATAAGAGGGTGGAACAACTAAACAGAAGGAAATTACAGGG
>JAQQSK010015405.1:0-10789 GCA_028658325.1 Potorous gilbertii
GCCTATCCTTCCATTATACTTATACTTTCCATTGTACAAATTACCAAGAAGTATCTAGGATGACACTCTAACCTGATCTATCACTAGAGTCAAAGTCAGTAATAGTCAGTGCCTACTCAACTCCAGGCACTGTACTGTAGTAAGTGCTGGAGATGCAAACAAAAGCATAAGACAGTCCTTGTCCTTAAGGAGCTCATAATGTAATGGAGAAAAACAACACTGAAAAATGGAGGAGAGGGAGGGAACTGTAGCTGGGGTGAAAATTTATCGAGCAGGTGTGAATTACAAAGTTGAATTCATGTTGCACCATAGTGAGTTACTGGGGAGTATGAAATACAGTACTTCAGCTGGGTAGGAAAAGATAAGGTGAATTCCCTGGGCACCCTCCTCAAACAGAGGGTCTGGGAAGAGCTCCTACATGTTTACTCACTCCCTCTATAATCAAAGACAGGGAATAGTCCAGATGTTAATTAGTATTAATTTATTTACTGAAGACAGAACCAATCGTTTCCCCTGAGGGCATAATTGATGGAGTGAATATGGAACTTCTTGTTGTGATGTTCATCACCAAACTGAGTGGATCACTTGGGCAGTAATTCTTTCTGATTTAAAACAATTTCTGTGGAGCTGGGGAAGGACTCCACTTAAGTAGAAGGTTTCATTCTGGCTACCTCAGAAGGTTCTTAAGTTGCACAACTGTCCACTGTCTTAGTTCTCTGTGCTTCACTGCCAGATTCTGTCTAGGCGATTGTTTTGTTGGATTGTCTTTAAAATGTATTTTCTATTCATTTTCTTTGCTCTCTTAGTCTTCTGGCTCATTTAGCTGTTACTGAGTTAAATCATGATCTGGGTTCACCATGCTTTACAGGAGTGGTTTGTTTGTTTTTTTTTTTTTGGAGACAGCGTTCAAATGTTTTATTCACTCTTTTGGATGTACTATAAGTAAGTGTTTCCACTACGGAAAAGCATGTTATGAGCAAAGTACATGTGCCTGGGAATGGGTTTGCTGAAGACATCTTTGAAAGGGTAAAAGCTTAGAAAATAACTTGGAGGCTGGAATTCAGTTCTTTATATAAAGTCCCTTGTAAAAAAAAATGAAACAAAAATAAAGAAAATAAAAGGAAAGAAGGAGAGACCTGCAAGATGATTTATTGCAGTAACTTGTCCTGGTCATCAGTCTCCTTCTCAGGCGCCTTGGGGCTCTCGGGCTCTTGGCTGCCATCTTTCTGCTCCTTCTCCTCCTTCACCGACAGCTGCGAGAACTTCAACACTTTGTCAGTGTTTTCTTTGCTGATCTTGCTTTCTTTTCTTTTTCTTCTATTTTATTCCTGCATTCTTCAAATTTTGCTTTAAACTTCTGGGCATTTTCTGCATTTAGGAATCGAATGGCCAGCAGTTCAGGCTTGGAACTTTGATCAGCAAAGTTTGTGTGTGTGTTCCAGACCCAGGCCCTGTCACTGCCTGCTTTGGGTTTCAGTTCCATCAATGGTGTCATGTAGTGATTGGCACAGCTATTCAGGGTTTTGTCCCTTCTCCTGAGGAGGCAAATCGTCCCTTTCTCCTTGTGTTTCAGCAGCTTCACATCACCCATCCCTCGCTCCTTGCATTCTGAAAGGTTGTTCTTACATGCCAATCGAAACAGCTTGGCCTGCATTATCTTCTTCAAGGGTCTTAATCTCCTGCTCAGGAAGAGACACGATGGACTCAGACTGTGGATCATGATTCGAGTCGTCCACATTCTCTGTGGGCGTGCCGTGCTTCTCATGAACTTCCTTGGCAGCTGCCATTGGAGCCTGGGGCAGTGCAGTGGCACTCGGTCCAGTCCGTGCCTCGCCTGGAGCTGCCACCTCCTAGCCCTGGGCTTACTTTGGCTCGGCCTGCTGCCAGCACACGTGCCCACAGGAGTGTTCTTAAACATGAAAAGTAATATTGAAAACCAGATGACCTAATAACATTCACTTTAATAATAAATGTAAGCCTGAAAATGAGGCACATATAGACAATCAGAAATGTTTGTTTTCTTGAAAAGCAAAAACAAGTAAGTCAAATGACCTGGGTTTAAATATCAACTCCACTGCTTTGTGTAATCTTTAGCAAATCAATACACAGCTCCTGGCATATAATAAATGCTTAATAAATGTTTTTTGATTACCTTACTGACCTTCCAGGATTTTAGTTTTGTTTGTAAAATCAGAGGATTGAATGAATGTTTTTTTCAATCCAAAGTCTAATATGATCCTTAGTTGGCATAGATGGTTCCTAAGGTTCCTTTCATCTAAGAAATTCTGTTATCTAAGTAGGACCTTAAGTTCCTATAACCACTATCCTTTAGGAGAAACCAAAACTCAAAAGTAAGTTGTTAAGTGGTCTTTTGAAGACACAGTCTCCTATTCTCACTTGTTAACCATTTACAAATCTGACTGTTATCAACAAAAGGAAGGTTAGACTTAAAAGTAGGTAGAGTGAATGACTATTCAGTGTATATGGGCAAATAACCCAAAAAGATGGCATTATTTCAAGAGCTCTAGTCAGGCTTCCTCTCCCCAAAATTATTGGGACTATCACATGTCATGGTCTCAAAAATTATACCATTAGAGATTTGTTTCTTTGACTCCAGAAGGATATTTGAACTTTGTGAGTTCCTCATTAATATGCAAATTATTCTGATGAGTTAACAGTTCAAGTCCAGAGCCTCTCTTCATCTATGAAATAAAGACACCTTCCTCTCGTAGTTAATGTGAGACAGGATTATGATCTGTGTAAAAGTACTCTGGAAAATTCAAAGCACTATATAAGTTTAAGCTCTATGACTTCAAATTGGGCATGTTTCTAAAGTTTTGGGGTTTTTGTTTGTTTTTTTATAGCTTCATAGTCCTGATGAGGGTTTTGAAGACAAATATTTATATGAGAGTTGGAAGGAGAAAAATCCTTCAACAAAATTCAATGACCTACCAAGGCAAATGAATGAATAATTAAATTTAATTCAACAAAATTTACCAAGTGCCTACTAAAAGGCACTGAGCTAGGAACTGAGAATACTAAGAAAAAAAAAAAACAAGACTCAGAGATCTCCAACGGGTTATATTCGATTGAAATATTTAACAGATAACATATGGATAAAAATACAAAGTACATGTAAACTGTTAATCAATATTAGCAAGTGAGATGGCACAGGGCATTAGAGCACTGGAAGCGGAGTCAAGAAGACTTGGTTTGAAATCTGATCTTAGACACTTAATAACGGAGTAACCTTGAGCAAGTCACAGAAGCTGTGCCTCAGTTTCCTCATCTGCAAAATGGAGGTGATAACATGTACCTCCCAGAATTGTTGTGAAGATCTAGTGAGATCCTATTTGTAAAGCTCTCAGTCCCTGGCACATAGTAGGACTATATAAATGCTAGCTCTCATTGTTATTGTTACCATTATTTTCATTTGCTGTAACAGTGTTTCTTTTTTACTTTTTTGTTTAACAGTATTCAAACTATTTCTTTTGCATCTTGGTTTTTGGAGAAAAAATATTGAAAGGAGCTTAGTAGAACAGAACCCCAAAACACAGTGTCTGGGTATTTAAATTCAGTTAACTACTATTAATAAATATCATGTAATTCAAGCTAATGATATTTGGTGACATGAGCAGAAAAGAGAATTGCAAAAACAATGTTGAAAATATGAGGAGTAAGAGGGAGAGAAGCCAAATTACCCATGTACTGATGCCGTATTCATCTGGCATGCCAGGTAAACACTTGGAAAGTCATGCCC
This sequence comes from Potorous gilbertii, assembly GCA_028658325.1. Lineage (NCBI taxonomy): Eukaryota > Metazoa > Chordata > Mammalia > Diprotodontia > Potoroidae > Potorous > Potorous gilbertii. The sequence continues at coordinate 3,761 of JAQQSK010015405.1, forward strand.
TGCTAAGCATGCATGATGGAGGGGCTCCCCTTCCTCCCCACCTCCCTGCACCTCCACCTTCCCATGCACCCCACTCCCACTTCAGCCACTACCTAGGTATCTTTTGACTTCTCCCTCTTGGTCATGATGGCTCAGGGGTTCCAACAGGATGGTTTTGAAAAGTATTTCAGTTGGCTGCTGAGCTGGAACTCTGGATGTACTAAAAGGAAAATTCCTGCTGCTCAAGTCTCCTCTTCTTGCCAGCTTTGAAACATGAGGACCATGTCTCTTGGTTTGGAAAATCAGGTAGAGGAGAGTGATCTTCTTGTGTCTTCCTTTGCTTTACGGAAGACTTTGATATCTTGAAAGGCAGTAAATGTAATCTCTGTGTCATATACCCAAGTCGAAAGGTAACAGCATAGAAGCCACCAAGGCAGTTGGGTTGGCAACAGCCACAGAGGAAAGTAGTCCAAAAGACCATAGAGAGAGAGAGAGAGAGGTCAATGGAAATAGAGAGTGTGTTTGGTGTGGTTTGGGCTATGCTGAAGAGAGGAGAAATGCACATTGGGTAATGAGTAGCATTACAAAGAAACTGTATCTCAGTGACACTTGAATGTTATCCAAAAATTTTATTAGTCATAATTTACTGGCTTCTTATCTAATCGTTCTGTGATCCTTTATTGATTACTATTTATATTCCATGTGAATCAGGATATATACCTGATTCATGCTTGTACTTTGGGTACCATTTTTTTCTCTCCCTTTTTCTAGAAGGACTCTGTCAGACTATTTCTATAATTAAGAACTGAATTAAGAATCAATTTTCTGTGTAGTTGCATGGTTGGGGACATGAGTCCATGAATGTGAGAATTAGAGAGGCTGTTTCTCCTATTGATGAGTTAAGCAGCCTCAACAGCAATGAAGGCAGGGCAGTCCTAGAGGACAGATTAAGACTGGGAACTGAAACAGGTTGTCAGCTCCTGGAATACCAGCTTGCTTTTATCTAACTAGTCACAATGCTAGACTCAGAAGTCCTATATCTCTATATGATGAACACTTTATTTAGGAAGAGAATTGAAAACCCTGGATTTAGTGGCCACTAAGTGACACCATAACAATTTTTAAATTGACTAAATATTAACAGATAGGAATAGGTATAGGTATAGAAGGCAGTTCAGAACCAAGTCTGTATAGTAAGAATATTTATTGGTTATTATAGCAAAGGTCAAAATAAACACCAAACCAAAAATAAATGAAGACAATGTTTATAATTTTAACAACTTTTACCTGACCTGCTTAAGCGAATTCATAACTCTGAAAAATGGCCAAAAATAAAAACATTAGCTATCACCATTTCTTAGAGGCCTATGAATGGTGCAAAGTGCACAGCAAGAAAGCTAAAGAGCCCAACTATTGCTTCAAATGGTAAACAACCCCCTTGCTAAATGAAGAGCTATAGCAGCCAGAGGTAACACAGGTTTAAAGTGAGAGCTCTTTTTTTTACAAAGGAAGATGACAGAAGATTATATGCCATACCATCTCCCAAAGCATTAAAAAGCATAGAAGGAGAAAACAAGCCTTCAGGCATCCTGACATTTGATCAAAGATCTTAAAAGCATTTATGGATGAAACTGGAAGACAGCAAATAGGTGGAAAAAGAAGAGATCGGTGAAATCTCATGTATATGTTAAAATTAAGTAATACTATCACAGATGTGACTGCAAGTGGTAACAGTTCAATGATCCAATGTGTTGACAGTAAAGAAAGTGTAAAATATGAAAGTAATATGCAACTGTCTCAAGTGTTCAGCTGTCTCCTAGAAGATGCCCTGTCCAGACCAAAAAAATCCATTATTGGTGCGATTCTCCAAATATCTTTGTATCAGATAATACTGAATTGATTGCCAGCAAGTTCTGGATAGTTACAAACTCTCATCAATGAAACACACGAGAATGTGAAAGAAGTTTATCTGATGATCCACTCTAGAAAAGCAAAGTAAATGAAAAATACATATTGCACAACTTTTTTTTTTATTTAACAAATGTTTATTTATTAAGTGCTTACTATGTGAATAGCAAGTGCAAAACAATATAGTCTGTGCTCTCAAGGAGCTTACAGTATACTGAGAGTTACACCCTTATAGGTAAAAATAGTACATAAGAGAGTGATAAGAGAGAGAGATGGACACAAGGTGCTCTTAGAAAATATGAAGAAAAAGAGACTGCATTGTGGAGATCTGGTAAAGCTTTTGTTGTTGTGTTCATCCTTCATTTTCAAAGAAGTCCCTGACATCAGAGAAATGATGACATGACTTGCACTTGACTTTGTTTTGAGTGAGGGAGGGCTGTGCAGGGTCACCAGCCTCACTTTCTCTTCCTGTGCCATCTGGATCCAGTGACCAGATATTCATCAGGATAACTTTAGATGGCCAAGGATGCAATGGGAGTTTTCAACCTTTTTAGGCAGGCCTTTTCAAGGTACTCTCTTAAAGAGAGATAATGCCCATTTGGTGAATAGGCCTCTTTACGAAGTAGGCAGGGGATGGTTCCTTTAATAGGCAAAATAAAAAATAACAATCAAACTGGAAGGGAAACGAGAGAGAGAGAGAGAGAGAGAATCTACCCAGTAGACTGTTAACTGGTTAACTGGGCAGCCTCTGGCCATCCAAATTCTGGTAAAGTTTTACTGTGGTCAAATGAATTGTTTGAAAGTCACATAGTTTGTTACAGGCCAAGTGAGGACCAGGACCTTGGTTTGCGGACACCTAGTCTAATAATTTTTTACATGATATTTCAATGAAGCCCTTCAAGCACAGGCTTTCCACAGGTTTTCTATCTTGGCTCCCCTTCTCTTCTCCCTCTCTATATTACTTCACTTAGTGATCTCCTCTGCTCTCATGGACTTAATTACAATATTTAAGCTGAGAGTTCTCAGATCTACCTATCATGCCCCAAACTCACTTCTGACCTCTATTCTCATGTCTCCTTTGCCTTTTAGATCGCAAAAAGAATTCCAAAAGATATCTTAAACTCACCATGTCCAAAGTCTAACTCATTAACTTTCCATTCTATGACCAAAACCTTTTAAACATTCTCTCATTTTCTCTGACACAGCCATCACTCTGGTAAAGGTTTTAATCACCTCATGTCTAAACTTTTTACAACAGCCTGCTGGTGAGTCTGCCTGCTTTAAGTCTTTCCCCATTCTTGCCCATATTCCATTTTTCCTAAAGTGCAGGTCTGCCCAAGTGACCTCCCTCCCTTCTCAATAAACTTCAGTGGCTCCCCTTAGCAAAACCTTTCATAACCTAGCTTACTCCTGCAGTTCCAGTCTTCTTCTATCTTATTCCTGCCACACACTTTTCAATCTAATGACACTGGCCTCCTTGTTTTTCCATGAACAGAACACTCAGTCTCTCAACTCTGGTCATTTTCTCTGGCTGACCCCTATGCCTGGAATGCTCTCCCTCCTTATTTTTCCACCTAATGCCTTTCTTGGCTTCCTTTAAATCACATAAAATCCCTTCTCACACAGTATACAATTACCAAAACCCCTTACTTCTAGTAACTTCCTTCTGATGATTGTCTGCATGTATTCTCCCTTGGAGTGTGAGCTCCTAAAGGGCAGGGACTGTCTTTTTTTTCCCTCTTTTTGTATCCCTATTGCTTAGCACAGCCCTTGACACAAAGTAGGTGCTTCATAAGTGTTTCTTGACTGACTGACTGACTAATGATATTCAAGTTGATCAGCAGTCCATTGAATTAGCATGTCAGTATAAGTGTATACATACACACCATGAAAAGTAAATAAGTAGAACGCTGATATTAATAAGAGGAAGAAATTGGGTCATGCTTTCAATGATTCTAAGCTCCTGTAAAAGTTTTTCCCTTTAACACCAACATTCATTTCAGGTAATCAGGTATTTTTTAGGTCTGCTTCTATTTTTTAGCCTATTTCCTCTGTTTCTTGATTGTCTGTTTCTGTTACCACTTTTCCCTTCTTTCTGAGATTTTTCTAAAGAAGGGATTCTTTATTTCTTTGAGTTAAGAAACCTTTGGCAGTAGGATGGCTCCTATTGATACCTTTTCTGACACAAAGACAATGAAAGAATTTAATGATCATTCCACATAATTGACATTAGTCATTTGAACAAAGACAGAAGAAATTTTTTCATATTTCTCTAGTCCTTTTAAAATCTCAGCCTATGTGTTCAATACAGTTGTTTCCTCACAATAACCCAAAGATTTGATTCAACTCATAATTTCTTGTCTACTATGTACAAGGCAGTGCAAGGGATGGAGATTAAAGTCTCTACTTCATGAAAGTGTAAAAGCAGAAAATCAGGACCCAGGATTTAGCATAGATTACATGATCTATTCAATTTGCTTACTGGAGATTGAAATCAGACCTCTTAGTTCCATATTCAGCTCCAATTTACTACACAAGGGTGGTTCAAAGAGTTGACATATTTACAATGGGGTCAGTGAAAATGCTGGTTGGAATTGATTACTAATAATATCTAATAGTTAACATTTTTAGAGTGCTTTAAGGTTTACAAAGTACTTTGCATAGTTTACTTCATTTGATCTTCAAAACAGCCCTGTAAGGTATGTTATTCCCATTCCACAGCAGAGGAGACCATAGTAGACAGAAGCTAATTGACTTTGCCTAGTATCACACAGCTGGCAAGTAGCTGAGAGCAGGTTTGAACTTTGGTTCAAAAGTGTTATCCACAGGGCTATTGCTTCTACCATTGGACTACCCTGCAACAAAATAAAGACAGATCCCAGATTGTGAAAATTGGAATGAATACTCATTAATTGTATATATCAAGGTGACTTCTCCATGAGTTGACTTCTCAAACAGTGATCCAATCAGGTCATCAGTAATTTGAATTGCTAATGGAAGTAGTTTGGCAAGCTGGTCTTAATAGAACAACACGAATTCACACTCCCAGATGCCTATTCACTGACCTTTTGGATGTGTGTGTGGAAATTGGGGGATGATTCCATTTATGCCAGCTTAAGAACCTTTGCTTCAGATTTTAAAATCTTATGGCTGACAAATATGAAAGCAATGGACATGAGTATTTGACAAGGTAAGTTTATTAAATACAATAAACTCAATACTATCCAGAACCACCTCAACCTTTGTGCACAGGCATTAATCATAGCACCTTTCTATTAGAGGCTTGCTAGATGATTGATTTATTCCTCTAAATGCCATTCCTGAAAGTTGTAACAGGTTCTTACATAGTCTTCCTTTTAAACAATTTTATTTCAGGAATAAGTCTGCATGATGAATGTTTTTCCTCTGATGTCCTCAGCTTGAACACTCCCAAATATGTAGACAAGGTGTGGTTTACCTAGGAAGTCAGGGATGATTCTTATTGCCCTTTTTTTCTCTTCAGACAAACTGTAGAAATTGCATCTCTCTAACAGCTTATATCCTATAAAAAGGGAAAGATATCAGTCCAAAGGAAAGGGATTTCAGTATCCTGCATGAGAGAGAGAGAGGTCTTACTTTCATCCTATACAATTCTTTCCCTGGTAACCAGAAAATCTGGCATTTTCAGAGCAAGAGTTGGTAAATAACTATGCTATGGTTAGGAAAGGGGACAGCAATTCTAGCTGAGAACTAGAGTTCTCTTTATCTGGCATTTCCTTTTCTCTAATAGACTTCCATCTCTATTTCTGGAGCATTCACTTATGGTATAAGAAAGCTTTCAAAGCAAAAGTGAGGATAAGTTTCCAGTCTTTACCTCCCTAAATTCCTTCACCGCTTTAGTTAATTATGTAGAGAAGAAATAAAGACTGGGAAGAAATTGTGTCTCCCTGTGTCTATTGATAGAAGTAATATGTTCTGAGGGGGCAGATGAGTGTTCCCTAAATATCTGAGGGATTATTTTTTTTAATTGGTAAATGGAATTGAAAAATTAGTATCATTTATTAAGCACAGCAAATAACATACTTTTCCATTTGAACCTATATATCTTGGCAAGACATCTTTTTATTCCATCTATGACAAACATTATAATACAATATAAAAATAAACTGTACACAGAATCAAACTTTAGAATCATTGCTTCCCAAAAAGCCTAAACCAATATATACAAAAATATGGACCATATTTCATCACATTGATCAATCCAATCACATTTCACTTTAGCTTACCTCTTTTCAAAATATTCATTCTTTTTAAATTTTCAGCTTACCCTTTTTCAATTTGTACTTTGATATATATTTTATAACATGCATGGTATATTCACACACACACACACACACATATATATATATATTACATTATGTAAATATATAGTACAATTTATAAATAAACACATTGGGAGAAATTCAGCATGATGTAGTAGATAGTGGCACTGGAGCCAGAAAGATGGGTTCAAGTCACACTACTATTACATACTGACCAATGAACTGGAGAACTCAACTCACACAACATTGCTCTAGGCAACTCTCTAAGGCTGTAACATGCAGTAAAGCTGTTGACTTATATTGATAGATGTAATTTACTCATACAGATTCTCCTTATACCAATGAAATCACAAGTCGAATTCATTGTCACATTTCTACTGATAAAAAGTGTAACCAAAAAGCTTAGAGGCCACTGCTCAAATCTATTCTTCAAACTATTTTCTTTTTTCTTTTATAAATTTATTTATTTAACTTTTTACATTCATTTTCACAGGATTTTGGGTTCCAGAATATTCTCCCCATTTGTCCCTTCCCCCCTCCCCAATATACTGAGCATTCTAATTACCCATATCACCAATCTGCCCTCTCTTCTTTCATCCCTCCCTTCCCTTACCCCATCTTCTCTTTTGTCCTGTAGGGTCAGATAACTTTCTATCCCCCATTACCTGTATTTCTTATTTCCTAGTAGCAAGAACAATACTCGACAGTTATTCCTAAAACTCTGAGTTCCAACTTCTCCCCATCCCTCCCTCCCCACCCATTCCCTTTGGGAAGGCAGGCAATTCAATATAGGCCATATCTGTGTAGTTTTGCAAGTGACTTCCATAATAGTCATGTTGTG
>JAQQSK010015406.1:0-10789 GCA_028658325.1 Potorous gilbertii
ATGGCCTGAGCCCATGGGGTATCTATTTCAGATATTTGGGATACAGAGGCTTTGACTCCTATGTCTTTACCTGATGGTAAGCCTATCACTTCGTCGTCGTTAGAGAGGAATGGAGGAATCATCTTCTCAAGAAAATAACCATCTATGGTCTTAGTTTTTTTCCCTTTTCTGGGCATTTTCCCAGCCAGTTACTTGACTTCTGAGAGTCCTCTCCACCCCTGGCCTAGGTCTGCACAACTAGTGCTTGGGTTCTGAGATTCAAATGCTGCTCCCCAGTCTCAGGGCTTTTGGTGGCAGGCCTGACTGCTCTTCAATGGGAGCTTATCTGCTGGTTCTCAGGTGAGGGCATGGCTGCCTCTCAGGCTCAGTTCCCTCAGGGGGTTTATGCAGAGATCTTTTGTATTGGAGCTGGGGTGGAGCTCCTGCCTGCTCTGCGAGCCTCTGGCCGAGCGGCCTCTGCCTCTGCCTCGGCCGCAGCCTCCCAAGGGGTTCCGAGTCCCGGAGATCCCCCGCTCCCCTCTCAGCCCGTCTCTGTCACTGACCTGTGCGTCTGTGGGTGGAGGGACCTTCATGGCCGCTGGAGATTCAGGTCCCTGATGCCTACTTGGGTCTGTTCACTCCTCTCAGTGCGGTGTGGCCGGGGTGGGGGAGGGGAGTACTCCGCAGGGCAGGGCTCTGCTCCCCTCCAGACACCTTTGCAGTCGGTTTTTCAGGGCTCTCTGCAACGGAAATCTCCTTCACTGTGTTGCTGTCTGGCTTCCACTGTTCCAGAATTTGTCAGGAATTCTTTTTACAGGAAATCTATGGGCTGTGGGTTCGGAGCTAGCAAATGTGAGTCTTTCTATTCCGCCATCTTTGCTCTGCCCCCTAAAAGTGTTATTTTCTTCAGAATTTCTTTTTGGGTCTCCTTTAGCAAGCTATTGACTCATTTTTTCATGATTTTCTTGCATTGCTCTCATTTGTCTTTCCAATGTTTCCTGTACTTCTCTTGCTTGATTTTTAAAATCCTTTTTGAGCTCTTCTATGACCTAGACCATTTCATATTTTTCTTGGAGGCTTTGGATGTAGGAGTATTGACATTAGTGTCTTCCTCTGGTTGTATGCTTTGTTCTCCCTCATCATGAAAATACCTGTTCACAAAGAAAGTAGCTTTGTATAGTCTTATTTTCCTGGTTTTTTGGTCATTTTTCTAGTTAATTACTTGACTTTTGAGCTCTTTGTTAAGTTCAGGGTTTTCTGCTCCAAGTTTCAGGGACTTTTTGCAGTTGTTTTCGGAGGGACCTGTAAATTCTCAGTTCCTCCAAAGCAGTATGATCAAAGGAGAGATGTTTACTCCTGTCTCTGGCCTGAAACCACAAGCATTCTTTTCTGCCATTGAACTGTGAGTAGGTGTCTCTCTCCACAGTTGTCACCAGCTCTGCCACACCAGCACTTCTCCTCGCCCCAGGACTACCACCCAGGACTGTGACTCAGGTCAGCTTTGAATCCCCCACTGTCTGTAGGCCAGCAGCTCCAGAAGCAACCACAGCTATATCAGTGGCTGCTGTCACCCTGGGTCTGGGACCAGACTATGTTCCTCTCTCACCCATGTGAGAGAGCTTTTCCACTGACCTTTGAAGCTGTCTTTGGCATTTGTGAGTTGTGAAGTCTGGAAAGTCCTACAGCTGCCAGTGATTCAGCACCCTGAGCCTATTCCAATCCTGTTTGTGTTGGAGAGGCCTATTTTGGTCTGTGCCTCCTCCAAGCCCAGTGCAACAGACCCTTCCTGTAAGTCTTCCAGATAATCTTGGGCTGGAAATATGTTTCACTTTGTCATTTTGTGGCTTCTGCTGCTCCATAATTTGTTTACAGTCATTTTTACAGACGTTTTGAGAGATTTGGGTGGAGAACTCAGCCAGGTCTCTGCTTCTATTTCACCATCTTGACTTCACCTGGCAATTCCCTTTAATCTCTGGTATGGGGTCATTGGATATCTTGATTTTCTAGTCCTTCCCTCTCCCTTCCAGCTCCCCCTCTGTGATATTACCTAGACTGCAGTTTAAGACACATTGAAGGGGTCTTGAGTAGAAAAAAGTTCAAGAAGCCCTGAGAGAGTGCTATCAGAAGATATTTTGATTCTATGGCATGATCTGTCTTATATGCAAACAAACCAGTAAGTCATCAGTGTGCTTACATCATTTTCCCCAAATGGATGAAAGAGAGAACAGAGGTCTTTATGCCTGTTGAAGCATAGCTCAGGGGTCTCTTAGAGGCCCTGTGGAGCTTTGGAAAAATTACCATGACAACATATTCTCCAGCATTACCTTTCTCAATTCAACTCCCAAATTAGAACAGCAGAGATGGATGGGCATACGCAGGGCCACTTTGATTCTAAGAAGGGAGAAAGGAACATTTTCTTCCCACTGATCACCATGTCTAAAGGACTGCTTTCAAAGGTTACAAAAATCCCATTCACTTCCACAGAGGTAAAGATGAAATCTAGTGATATATAACACAACTTATATGACTGAGAAACTGTGAGATAGAAATATTAAATCAAGCATTTTTCTAAAATTGGAGATACCAATATCTTTAAATAGGATCTTCAAAGCTAAACAGTTTTATTTGAATTTTGAGTCAATTTCTCTAGAGCATTTTGTGGGCAATGACTTTGGTTTGTGAACATGAAGGAAAACAGGCCCAAGGAAAGGGCCAGAGTTAGTTGACATAAAGTCAATATTATCATCATAACAGAATTTACATTTGTATAGAACCTTAAGAGGTTTTTTTAAGTGCTTTTCTCCCAATAACCTTATGAGATATGGAAAAAACTTTTCTGAACAAGATGTGCATCTTCTTTCTTTTGTGGTACTCCTAATGAAGAAACTCTCTCCCAATGGAAGCTTGACAGCTTAACAACTGTCTGGCTTTTTAGAGTAAGCTAACAGCTAATATTTATTCTCCAAAGCTGACACTCCATCTACTAAATCACCTAGTTGCCTCACAGGCAAATCTTTAAAGATTTGGGATCTCTGAGAGGCTAGTTGACTTGCACTGGCAAGGTCATACAACTAAGCATGTGTCAGAGGTGAGACTCAAATACAAGTCTTTCTGAATCAGATTTCAGTTCAGTTGGATTCTTTTTTCAATCATGCGTGACTCTTCCTGACCACACTTGGAGTTTTCTTGTAGAGATATTGGATTAGTTTACCATTTCCTTCTCCAGCTCATTTTACAGATGGAACTGGCAAACAGAATTTAGTGACTTGCCCAGGGTCACACAGCTAGTAAGGGTCGGAGGTCAGATTTGAACTCCTGAAGATGAGTCTTCCTGACTCCAGGCCTCACGCTATCCACTGCATAGTTGCTCAGTCCTCTGAATCGAATACCAGTCCTCTATCCAATAAACCACATTGTCTCTCCTTGCATTTCCAAGGCAAAGATTATTATGCCAGTTTTGTAGATGAGAAAACAGACACTGGAGAGGTTAAGGGTCTTGACTGGAGTTTTATGGCCTGAATTCAAAGCATAGGTCACCTGACTCCATATTTCCATTACCATATCTTCTATGAACATGACAAAGTCTGCATCTTTTTGGGAACAGAGCTGGTTCATTCTGTTATTGTTGAAATCACTGTTATCTGGGGATCAGATCAAAAAATTCAATGAGTTAATGACTAACCTCCATTCTCCAGAGTGGCTTGGACATCTTCCTTTAACTGTTTTCTATTCATCAGAACACAGAAAGAAGTTTTGTTTTTTGTTTTTGGTGAGGTTGGTTCTGTTTTCTTTCAGTATTGGAGGATTCTTACGGTGTAGAGGCACATCCTTCACTGAGCAGCAGGTGACTAAGCTAAATCCCAATTAATATGAATAATGAATCCCCTGAAGTAGTTGCATTATTTGGATTCATATTGCATATTTCCACTGATTCCAGTGACCATTTTTTACGTAACTATAACTTTTAATGGTACACATTCAAATACCTGTGACCAGTTTGAGGGGATTTATTAGTAGCACTGATATATATGTATACATATATATATATATATATATGTATACATATATATATGGAATCATTTCTATAATATAATATCACAACCCAACAGGAAAGACTAGACTCAAGGGACAGAGCTGGAATCCAAGAGAATTCTTTTGTCAGAGAAGCTCTACTTCCTATGGCAGGAGAAGTAGAACTGGGGGAAAAGGTAAAGAGAAGGAAGGAATCTGCTTTCAAAGTCTTGAGACAGAACAGGGTTCTTTAACACATGCAGAATTTCAGTGGGGTGGGACCAAGCTGTTTATACTCAGACAAAAAGAACAAATTCTACTTTTATCTCTAATTATGTGTTATTTTTATTTGCAGGACTAATTGTATAAACAACACAGATTGCATGAATCTTTATCCTCTCCTCTTTCACCTTTCTCCCCCTACCCCCCCACCCTAAAGTAAAGCTTGTTTGTTGGTGTTTCAGGGCATCAAACAAATTACAGTGTGTGGCCATCTTAACAAATCAGTGTAACAAGGATTCAAACTGTCAGCTCCATGCAGGTCAGCTCATGGCAGCTAATTGGATAGTAATGAGAAAAATAGCTCAAAGCAACATGTCTTTATTCACTATTTTCTCATTAAAATAATGAACTCTAAGAATTGAGGCAACATGAAAGAAATCAACAATGAGACACTTGTCATCTTTCTTTTTCTTTCTCACACCTCTGGTATTTCTCCTGCTCAGCAATACTACCAGCATGGAAATAGATTTTAGTAAATTCTCATGACTAAATACAGTTTGGAATTCATTTTAGTTTTTAGTTTTGATTCCTAGTTCTAATACCTCTGGCCAGTCTGGAATGCTTTCTCTTCACCTTCTACTTAAATCTTATATGTCTTTGGGACTCACTTTACCTTCCTCATGAGGCCATTCCTTTTCTTAGATTTACTTTACCTTAGCCATCCTCTAAATTTAATGTCTTCAGTAATGGGAATCTATTGTGTGTGCCTATTCCATTAGCTTGCTAAAATGGCATTTCCATGTGAAGGACACAAATGAGCTGTTACTTGGAAAAGCATGATAAATGAAATATACATGGACATTCTTGAACTGGTTCTGGTTGACCCATCATGTGGTAGGAGGAGTCCTTTTTCAACTAGTTTTGTAGCTGAAACTCTCATTGTCTTCAACACTACCCGAGCCAGTTTCAGACACGTATCTTGGCTGTATTTGTGTCTGACAGAGTGAGACATCTCCTTCACTCATGACTTCAAGTGAAAGAACTATGCTATAAGAGGGAAGGTGAAGGGATCTTCCCCGCCCCCTAAGGACCACTTTGTTCAGTCATGTCCAGCTTTTCTCAAACCTATTTGGAGGTTTCTTGGCAAAGATATTGGAGTGATTTGTCATTTGTTGCTCCAACTCAATTTCACAGATGAGGAAATTGAGGCAAACAAGTTTGAGTGGCTTGCCCAGGGTCACACAGGTAATAAATATCTGAACCCAAATTTGAACTCATAAAGTTGAGTCTTCCTAATGCTAGGTTTGTGCCACATTGCCTTCCAAATTGGGCTTGTTTCTTTTTGAGAGAATGAAGAAAGTAGAATTTACAATGCCAGGAGTTTCAAGGGCTAGAGGCCTTAGTAACAGGAATCTGGGAGGCCAGAAATATAAGCTAGATGATATAACCATCCCATGATAGAGCACTCATCTGGAATGACCATTAGCACTCCAGTCCAGTGGAAATTGGCAGCAATGTTGCCTTTGTATGTGAATTGGTAAGACCAATACTACACAGGAAATGAACTAAATTGAAATACTAATCTGTCCCCCTCAAAAAAAAATTCCAAGGTGATGGGAGGGGTGTTATATCCTCAGAGTATATGGGGAAATATTTGTACAGTTTTGGTTTGGATTTTTTGGTTTTTGTTTGTTTTGTTTTTGTTTTTTTCTACATCATCGAAGTCAGTATTCTTATGTGGAAGGTACTTGATGTTAAGTGGTTAAATAGAACTGAATTGCTATTTGCTGTTCCTTCTTAGGGGAACTGATGCAGTGAGGACTCAATCAATGGAACATGAAAATGATAGCCACAGACTTCTCATGGTACTCAATACCTGAGGGTAAATATACCTTGCCTCACCTTGACAGTGTGAAGTCATAGCATACCCATCACATCTCATTTTATGAATAAAGAAACTGAGGTTCAGTGAGATAACTTTCCAGTGGTAACAGTCATCAATACGCTATGTGTGTGTCTCCAAAATCTCAAAACATATTGGACCAACAAAAGTTATTTGGCCCATACTAGGTTATTTGCATGAAGATTACCCAAAAAGAGAGCAACAAACTTAGAATAAAAAAAATCTTGACTCCTCTCCCCTTAATAAAAGTACTTTTTTGCCAAGAATTAACTCATATTCTGCAGAAGAATGGGATACACTGACATGTGACAAAAATCCTAAGGATCTCAAGACTGGATTCCAGATTCCCCAAAAACCTATAGTTCTCGGTCTTCTTTGATCACAAAAATTGTGGACATAGGAAACAGAAAGTTGGACAATAGGTAAATAGGGAGATTCATAGACTTCTTTTTCTCTTGCCAGAGGCCCAATTCCATTTAGCAGAAGAGAAATAACATCATTCCTCCAGTGTGCCTGAAGTTGAAGCATATCTAAAAAGAAGCCCATTCTTAGCTTCATGTACCCTGTCATATTACAGCAAAGATGCGGTTCCCATCAGCCCATTGGGTTCTCAATTCATTAGTTATTTCACTTTTTCACTCTCCTCTAAATACATTATCTTGCAATCTATTCTTTTCTTATTTCTTATATTCATCATCAGAAATATTTCTAATGTGTAATTACTGGGGGTTAAAATAGAAGAGATTTGCAATGACTTTAACTAAGTTGACAGGTCTCAAAAACAATGGAGGATACAATGTAAACAAGTAGAATATGTAAAATTTTTGCTACTGTTCTAAAATATCTAGAATTGAATACTCATCAAAGTTAAAAAACTAATTCCTATCAGTGAAAATAAACCTAGAATCATGTAGTAATTTTCGAAAGAAGACTGGAAAAACTGTATAACTAAAAACATTCTTCTCAAACTCTGAGCATAGTTCATACCTACCCTACCATAGGATAGTTGGGTAGGCTGTTCAACTGGATTTGACCAGTTCAGAAAATAGAAGCATTTAGTCAGTCAAAAAGCATTTATTAAGTACTTACTATGTACTAAGTACTGTGTTAAGAGCTAGAAATGCAAAGAGAAGCAAAAAGAAGTCTCTGCCCTTGAGTAACCCATAACCTAATGGGGAAGACAACATGCATACAAATATGTATAAGCAACAGGATAATAAGGACATGAGAAATGGAGGGAAGGCACTAGAATTAGGAGAGGATTAGGAAGTCTTCCTATAGAAAGTAGAATTATAGCTGAGACTTGAAGGAAGCCAGAAAAGTCAGGAGAGGGAGCTGAGTAGGAGTTAGAGGAAATACCCAGAGTTAAGACATGGAATACTTTAAGAAAGTCAGAGTCATTCAATCAAAGAGTACATGGGACTGAGGGTATAAAATGTAAGAAGACCAAAAAGGGGTGGGCTATTTATTAAGACCTTTAAAAGCTAGATTCTGAATTTTTGCATTTAATTCTGGAAGTGAAAGGAAGCCACCAGAATTTATTGAGTATGAGGGTGATGTAGTCAGACTTGTACTTTAGGAAATTTCTTTGGCAATTGAATGCAAGATGAACTGGAATGGGGACAGAATTGTAGCAGGCAGACCAACCAGCAAGCTATTGCAATACCCCTAGATTTAGAAGATTAAGGGAAAAATAAAAAAGCAAAAAAAAAAAAAGATTAAGGGTATGCAGTGGGATTGTGGCATTATCAGAGGTGAAATGGGAGTGAAAAGAAGAAATCAACAAGCCTTAGCTTCTTTGGATATTGAATGACTTGGTAAATAATAGTGAGGAGTTGAGGATAACACCTAGATTGTGTCTGGTTGCTTAGAGGGGTGATGGTGCCCTTGAGAGTAATAGGGAATTTTGGAAGGGGGCATTTTTAGAGGGAAACAATAAAGGAGCTCAGTATTGAACTATTGATTCAGTCCAAATGATTTAATCTCTACATTTGAAAGTGACATCATCTAGTTGTTAGCCATCTTGAAATTAATTTGTATAACTCTACATATACTTTACATTTATTCATTTGAAAACATGGTGTATTTTCGTCAGTATAATGTAAATTCTTGTAGGACAGAAATTGTTTTCACTTTTGTCTTAGTATTCACAGGGTTAAGTATAATGTCTTGCACATAGTAGATTTCATATGTATGCATGTATATATGTACATATCTGTATATATGTATATACACATATATGTATATACACATGCACACATACATACAATTACTAAATAAGCTTTGAAAACAATCTTGAAAATAAGGCAAAGAAAAAGAATGTCCTCACTATCATTATTTTAACACAGATTAAATTGATGCTAAATAGTTGTCACAATGAGGAGCCAAAAGAGCTCAGACAATTCCTCAACTAACAAACCCTTGATTTTCTTGCCAAGTGGAAAGTCATAACAAAAAGGAAAGCCTGACATTTTGCAGGGAAATTACTGAGGAAATAGAAGTGACTGATAAGAACATTAGATCTTGGGTTATAAAGAGAAAAAAAGTGAGCACAATCTAACAAATTCAAACAAGAATGGTCTTCCCAAAACAGCATTTCTTTCAAAAAGTTCAGTCCCAAGATTTCCCAATTCTCATTGATTTCCTCTTGGAATATTTCAGCACAATTCAAATTTGTACCCACAAACAACTGTATTTCAAAAGTCGACACACAGGTCCAGTCTTTTTATATGTTCCAACCCATGCCTGAAGTGAAGTATTATGTTACCAATTGAGCACTGTTCAAGAAAATGTCCTTGAAATTATTAATGTCTCTATGAAGTATGATGGATGCTGTCTAAAAATGAATATCATGACTAAAAGATTCCATCAAAGAAAAGATATGATGGAAAAACAAGATGCACTGGTCACTTAGCAAGAGTGAAGAATCAATGATGGGTAGACCAAATGCTCCACTGGCATACTTGAAATATTAAATGGAGGAAAGCAGAATGGATGGAGCTCCTGTTGTCATAGAACAAGACAACATGGGCAAGGGAAGCATAGGATGATCACATATAAAAGAGTTAGTATCTTCATTGTTGGATGAGAGGAACTAAATAATCTTGAAAAATTTCACATAGGAGGATGTACCTGGGCAGAGCCCTAAAAGAAAGCAATAAATTCCATGAAATAAACATCAAAGGGTGCACTTCCCAGACATGGGGTTCAGATAGTTGGTCAATTTGCCTAAGACAAAGTGAAAAATTGGATATATAAATGTCTGTGCTCCATTAAATAACAACAAATTGAAATGCCTCATTCATGATTTTCCCTGTGTCTAGAATGAATTTCTTGTTTCTCTTGAGTTTCTGGTTTTCCTTAAAAGCCTAATTCAAATGTCACCTCTTGCAGGAAGCCTTCCCTGACATCCCTGGCCTGTAACTACTTTCCCCTTTAGAAATTACATGGCGACATTTGCTAGCTCCGAACCCACAGCCCATGGATTTCCTCTAAAAAGAACTCCTGACAAATTCTGGAACAGTGGAAGCCACGCAGAAACACAGTGAAGGAGATTTCTGTTGCAGAGAGCCCTGAAAAACCAACCCCAGGGGTCCATCACGCCCCGGACGGGAGCGGAGCCCTGTCCTCCCCCGCCCCCGCCACGTGGCACTGAGAGGAGCGAGCAGATCCAAGCAGGCTTCAGGGACCGTAATCTCTGGGGGCCGCAAAGGTCCCTCCATCCACAGACACATAGGTCAGTGAGAGAGACGGGCTGAGAGGGGAGCAGGGTATCTCCAGGACTCAGACCCCATCGGGAGGCAGCCGCTGCGGCAGAGGCCAAGGTAGCTTGGCCAGAGGCTCCCAGAGCAGGCAAGAGCTCAGCAGCAGCTCCATTATAAAAGGTCTCTGCATAAACCTCGTGAGGGAACTGAGCCCGGGAGGTGGCCCTGCCCCCACCTGAGCACCAGCAGATAAGCTCCCATTGAAGAGCAGTCAGGCTTGCCGCCAAAAGCCCTGAGGCTGGGGAGCAGCATTTGAATCTCAGACCCCAAGCACTAGCTGGGCGGATCTAGGCCAGAGGTGGTGAGGACTCTCAGAAGTCAAGTAACTGGCTGGGAGCATTTGAATCTCAGACCCCAAGCACTAGCTGGGCAGACCTAGGCCAGAGGTGGTGAGGACTCTCAGAAGACAAGTCACTGGCTGGGAAAATGCCCAAAAAAGGGAAAAAAACTAAGACCATAAAAGGTTATTTTCTTGATCAGATGATTGTGCCATTCGTCTCTGACGAAGAAGAGATCTGCTTACCATCAGGTAAAGACATAGGAGTCAAAGCCTCTGTATCCCAAATATCTGAAATAGATACCCCATGGGCTCAGGCCATGGAGGAGCTCAAAAATGATTTTGAAAATCAAGTTAGACAGGTAGAGGAAAAACGAGGAAAAGAAATGAGAGAGATGCAAGAAAAGCATGAAAAACGGGTCAATACCTTAATAAAGGAGGCCAAAAAAAATGCTGAAGAAAATAGCACCTTGAAAAATAGGCTAACTCAATTGGCAAAAGAGGTTCAAAAAGCCAATGAAGAGAAAAATGCTTTCAAAAGCAGAATTAGCCAAGTGGAAAAAGAGGTGCAAAAGCTCACTGAAGAAAATAGTTCTCTCAAAATTAGAATGGAACAGATGGAGGCCAATGACT
>JAQQSK010015407.1:0-10789 GCA_028658325.1 Potorous gilbertii
CAATCTATTTGGTGCTGCTGTGTGCTAGAAAATGGTGACATTGTGGTTGGAGCAAGGTATTCAAATTTTAAATTAAAGTATTAAGCATTTACTGTGTGCCTAGACTTGCATTAGGTGCTGGAATATAATAACATAATAAGAAAAGGGTCTTGCTCAAGTAATCAAGAATTAGGGTAACAAAAGTAACCTGAAAGTTACTTTGTGTAGTATATTGTCGAACTCAGTATGCAGTACAGATGGTGGAAAAGGCATTTTAAAAGTTGGAGATCAGTATGGGCTAGTATGGTTAGAGAAGATTTCGTGGAATAATTGAGACTTGAGTTTATAGTCTTGAAAGATACAAGAGCCATTTCTGGTGTAAACAGAATGTGAAAAAGTGTGAGCCAGAAGCGAGCAGCGATGTATTTGGGGGACAGTAAAGAGACAGGCATTACAAAAGTATAAATTATACATAAGATACTTTTGGGAAACCATTTGGACAAGTAAAATGCAATTTTTGAAATGCAACCTAATGAAACACTTGAGATATTTAGAATAATAGCATCCCTGATTTGAAAGGTACCCAAGACGTCATCTAGTCTACCCACTGCAGTATGTCCAAGCCTCTTGTTGGAGGAGACCCCTTCGTTTTACAGATGAAGAAAACAAAACTCACAGATGTTACATGACTTGACTGAGGTTACACAACTACTTTTTGGTTTTTAGGACTAGAATCTTTGTTTAACCCCCATTTAGTGTCTTTTTATAACTGACTGTAAGTGCAGGAATGGAAAGGAAGCAATTGCTTATTGGAAACATTTCACAGGAAAAGAGAATTTGGGCACTGACTTCAGAGGGATGAATAAAAAGTTTAGAGATTGAGTTATTATAGGAGTAACAGTGCTAGTAAAAGAAATAGGAAAATCAAGAAAAGAGGCAAGTTTTGGCTAAAATGTGAGTTTGATTTTAGATGTATTGAGGTTAATCTGGTAATAGATCAACTACATACAAATTGTCTTATACATGGAATTGGCATTGGAATGTAGACTTAAAGAATCTCAGGTGGAAGAGACCTCAGTTAAAGTAGTGAAGTGGAAAGAGTGCTGGATTTAGTGACCAGACCTGGGTTCAGGTTCCAGACTGGCCACTTACTGTGTGACCTAGGGCAGTTTCCTCTGGGAGGGATGGTAACGGGAGAAGAACAGAGGACCGAGGGCCTTGTGATGTAGTAGGTTTGAAGTTTTAGGATCGCTTCACGTCACACCTCTGTTAACACTTTAGTTTCCTCCTCTGTGAAATGAAGAGGTTAGACAAGGTGATCTCTTTAAATCCGGTGAGCCTGAGACCTTCACAGATAGGAGACAGGATGAGGAAAAAGAGTAAAATATAATGACCGAGAAAGAGTAGTTAAGAAACTTAGAATCAAGGTAGAAAAAGAGTTTTCAGTGTTTGTGGGATGTCAGGGAGAAAGAGAATTGAAGAAACTCAGTGGAGTTTTGATTTGGTTTGGTAACTTAACTGGTGATGAGAAAAGGAAGGAGATTAAAAGTAGGTAGTGGAGCAGTTAAGGAGGAAGTAAATGGTGACAAATTAGAAGCAAGAGGAACAAAGCACTCTTGCAATAAATAGAGTCTTAACAGTAAGAGACATAGAGCAGGGTCACATGACGGGGATTTTTACTGTTACAGTAACTAAAGACTAAGCATGTTTGAGGATAGAGGGAAAAGCTGAAGATGGTAAAGAGGTTGATGCTAAATGTGGAAAGTAAGTAAGGTTGGAAAACATTTTGGAGAACAGCTCTACTTTTAGGAAGAAAAGATAAATACAAAATGTATGCTAAACAATCCATTATAAATTGAAGGAAATTTTACATGAAAAATGATTTGTTAAGTCCTATGAAAACAGTGATTTAGCAGATTTTGGAATCTTAGATTTAGGAATCCTGCAGTTTTAAGGCTGGATCTTAATGGTGATCCAGAGGTTTCCAGTCAGTAAATCAGGGCCTACAAGAAGGTCTACCAGATAAGGCCTTAATATCTCGAAATGGTCATCACTACAATTTCCCTTCCCCAGATTTTCATTCCTCTGAAAAAGAGGAGAGCGTGCCTTTCTTACTTGTTCATTTACATTGGAGCTTCTTTGTTAGTGATCTCTTAAGATTCAGATAAATGGATAGTAATTTCCCTTTACATATATTTAGGGAACTCTTTTCTATACATGTGAAAAATCTGAAGTCTAAAAAAGAATAAAGAGCTAAAATCAAAAGATCGATTATAGTGGGATCTGGGACTTGGACCTAGGTCTCTTGATTCCTCGTGTAGTGGTCTCTGAAGTGTATTCTGAAACCTCTGAAAGTGCATTTTTTTCATTAAAAAAATTGTGGTAAAGCTTCAGATATGTGGTAAATCAGTAAATATTCACATCTGAGTTTGTAATATCAAAGTGGGTTTGAAATCAAACTTTGAATTTGAAAATCAAAGTATGTATTTTTTCTGTAAATTTTACCTATAAACGGTCAGGTTTTTTGCCTATTGAGTAGTCTAGAAAGTAACAAAAGGTACAACTGTCCAGAGCTGTGCTCATTGAGAGTATTTAAATTCTCTTGCCAACGTTCTTTTGGGCTCTTTGATAGATAGATATCTGTGTATTACATATACATGCTTACCAGTTTGACCCTTCACTTGTGAGCTTTTTAGAAATGACATTTTATATTTTTGCAGCATTGCATATTTGATTCATGAAATTGTCAGCAATCCACAAACATGAAGTTCATTCATTCATTTATTTATTTATTTTACAGTGATGGGATTATTAGAGTGTTTACAGAATCAGTGGAACGGATAGCCAGTCCTGAAGAACTTCAGGCCTTTGAAAATGAACTTTCTCGGGCAACTATTGATTCAAAAACTGGTGATTTGGGGGACATTGATGCTGACCAGCTTCCAGGAAGAGAGCATCTGAATGAACCTGGTAAATATTGTTTCTTGGGCAAAAAATCTTTGCCTTATATGAAAAAATTATGATAATTCATATAGAGGTGACTTAATTTTTCAAAATTGTACTTGAAATGGTAGCTCTTAATCACTAATGTGAGATTTCATACTAAGTAAAAAGAATACTAATAAGTAAGTTCCCTCATTTCTCTTGGTACATATCTGTGAGGAGACAAAAACTTACTAAATATAAACTCATGTTTCATTATTTATTGCTCTTGATGCTGAAGCTTTAGTAAATTGTAGTTTTGCCAGACAAACCGTAAATGGGGTCATGAGAAGTCAGACATAACTGAAAAAATGACTTAACAACAATAATAATTTAAAAATAATTCTTGGGATAGAACCATTTTGTTCTTCCAAGAATATGTAACTGAACTATTCCAAGCTAGCATGGAAAGTAGAAATTTCCAACAGAAATTTCTAGAACTAGAAAAATCCAAATACACATATTGCTAGTATGGTAGTGATATATGCTAGCGAGGGTAGGATTTTAGTTTTTAAATTTTTTTGTTTTGAACTTAATATCAACAAATGTGAAAATTTTAACACAACTGGCTGTGAATTTAGGGTACCTCTTCTTCTGCCCTTCCCAACAATTGCCGTTTTCCTCTTTTGCCATCTGTGATAATCTAAATGGGTAATAGAATTTGTATTGTTTTCATTTGACTTTCTCTTAGTAATTTGGAACATTTTTCTTCAGGTGGTTTGTTGATAGCTTGCATTTTTTTTTTTGAAAACTTCCTGTTCATATTGAGGGTCTTACTTTTCGAACTTGAGGTTGAGAATAGAAAAGGAGAGCTTCTTTCATTTTATTTTCTCCAGTGACCTCTCTTTGGTAAAAAACAGCAATATCCTGCTATCAAAAATACAACAAGAAGTTTAGAAATTGGGTGGTGGTAAGATTTTTATTGTGTCTGAGAGTTAGAAATTTCCTCAGGACTTATTTGCACTTTGAGGTTCATAGTTCATTAGACGTTAAAGATAGGTAGGAGATAATTCAGTTCATTCTTTTTGCAGTTAAACTGAAACCCAAAGAGGAGAATATTGCCCAAGGACCCCAATTTTACTGATTTGATTGTTTTTCTTTTGCACCATGCAGCCTCTCATGGTTTTATATTTACTCTCATAGGAATCTTTGTTTTATCTCCTTGATGATGCATTTGATTTTGTATTATTTGTCTATATATCTTAACTTTAAGACTAGATTTTAAGTTAGTTGAATGTTGGGATTCTGCTCTCTGGGTGCAAAATATTATGGGGAGAGGAAAGGATGAGTAAAATTGTCTCATTTATTTTCATTTTTAATGCTTCATTTTATACCATATAAGAAATTATATAATCAAGCAGTGCCATATGTGTAGAAGGTAGTTCCTTAATGTTCTTTTTTCATAAGTGAATCTCAGTAGTAAAAGTGTTCTTTTATCACTTCAGTGGATGACTTTGTAGTCTAGCTCTTAGTTGATGTGAGACCATTGGCAAGTCACATAAATCATTCTGGGCCTCATTTTCCTCACCTGTAGAATTGAGGATGTTGTGGACTATTTCCATTTAAGGCTTCTTTGTTCACTAATTGCTTTAGGTGCAGATTGTCTTCTTACCAAATTATAAGATCCCTCTCGGCATAATTTCTTAAACTATCATCTACAAATCCCAGAACATGGCCAATTAATATTAAATTAACCACTCTGCTGATAGGCTTAAAATATAAGTAGATTCAAGTTAAAGTAAATTCTAAGTCAGAGAAGAGATTCAAGTTGGGGGGAAGTTTATGATTAAAATAAATTAAATGAAATAAAGCCTAAATTAAAGTCAATATAATGTCTCTCAGAACATGCTTTGTTGTTTTCCATTGTTAGAGACAATATTGGGAGGATTGTGTGGTATAAAGTGTAGCCTTACAAATGAATATTGATTATTTTATCAGTTTAGCCCAGAAAGTATGGGTAGGTAGTAAAATATAATCTGATTTTTTTTGTTTACTGATTATGTTAGTTGTTTGTTCAATGTGAATGTCCATCTGAGATTAAGAATAAAGTCACATTTTGTTGTTTTACATGAAAATAAAACAAAAATCTTCAAGATAAAGTGTGTTAATTTTTTCCATATACATGTAAGGATTGAGAATCTTTGTTGCTAACATGTTTTGTTCTTCAGTATTTGTGATCCTTTAATTTTTTTTTCAAGGTACTAGAGAAGGACAGACACGTCTCATCAGAGATGGGGAGAAAGTTGAAGCCTATCAGTGGAGCGTTAGTGATGAAAGGTGGTTGAAGATTGGCGATGTTGTTGGCTCATCGGGAGCTAATCAGCAAACGTCTGGAAGAGTTTTATATGAAGGGAAAGTATGTTAATCATTGTTTTATTACTGATTTTTAGAAAATTGGAGGTTATCTCTGCACCTAGTTTACTTGAGCAACTGGTGTAGTGAAGCAGACTTTTTATTCTATTTTTTCTCTCATATTTTCTAACATCTTATTTCTTTCTAGATGTAAAAAATTTTAGCTGCCTTTTATGTCTTAGTTCAGGGATATCAACATTTTTGGGTGAGGATCTTGACCCTTCACCCTTCACGAGCAGTTGACATTTAAATCAGAGAGAGTTGGAGGTAGTCAGCAGGTTGCTCTCCTGAAGGGTCAATATTTGAAATGCCCATCACTTGATCATGGTCAACATGTGGTTGAGGACACCTGCCTTTGATTTTTAAGAGTACAGAAAAGGTGAGGGTGGATAGGGCAGGAGGAGGGGCAGTGTGTAAATGCACCAGTCAGATAAGGGGTTATCACTTAGTTTTTTACTGTGTACATTAGCATGTGAAGTATAAGCACAATCAGCATTGCCATCTGTGACCTATATAGCGAAGAGAAGGATTTGAATCTGTTGAATTTATATAAGCCTAATTATGAGTTTCTTTTGACTATAACAGTGGACTGTTGTACAAATATACTCTTATGGAGTAAAATTCCTATGTCATTGAGCATACTTTGCTTTATTTCTGTAACTTCCTTAGTTCCTATTTGTGCCTACTTCCTATTTGTAAAGGATGAGCCTATAGCTGACTTTTAGTTTTGAGAGACTTGGCTTTACAAAGGTCTTTGCCAACTTTAAGTTGCTATATAAATGTTAGCTTTTAGTAGACAGCTAGGTGGTACAGTAGATAGCAGTGCTGGACTGGAATCAGGAAGACTTGAGTTCATGTCACGCCTGAGATACTTAATTTTGTGGTTCTAGGCAAATCACTTAACGTGTTTGCCTCAGTTTCCTCATCTGTAAAATAAAAATAACATTGATCTCCCTGGGTTGTTTAAGAGTCAAATGAGAGAATATTTGTAAAACTTTTTACAAACCTTAAAGCACTATACAAATTTTAGCTATTTTTTCCCCCCAGGCCTAGTAGCTAATTCATTGTAATTAAGGAGATCTGGGTACAAACACTGCCTTTGATATTGGCTAGATGTGTGACTGCGGAAAAAGTTACTTAAGCTGTCAAAGGCTCAGTTTTCTAGTTCATAAAATGAAAATACTAAAATTTTAGGTAATTACCTCATCGGGTTGCTGTGATAACCTGTGTAGAAGTTTAAAGTATATTAAATGTCTGTTATTAGTAACAAGGTAAACTTGTATTCATGCTTTTTAAAAAAACTAATATGCTTTAAAAGTCAGAAATTTAAGGTACTGGATATAAAAGTGCTGATACAACTTGATGTTTTAAAAAACAACTTTTTAGACACCTATAATTTTTCATACTTGCTTTTATTTGTGTAACATTAGACTAAAAGTGAAAAAACAACAGTTATTGTCAAACCATTTCCCCTTTGTATTTATTTTTAAAGGAATTTGATTACGTTTTTACCATTGATGTCAATGAAAGTGGGCCTTCCTATAAGTTGCCATATAATACCAGTGATGATCCTTGGTTGACAGCATACAACTTTTTGCAGAAGAATGACCTAAATCCCATGTTTTTGGATCAAGTGGCCAAATTTATTATTGATAACACAAAAGGGCAGACATTAGGAAATGTGAACACTGACTTTTCAGATCCTTTTACAGGTAAGGGCAGAGGCTAATTATACCGCTATTAGTAAGGGTTGACTTTTTTTTTTTTTTATGGGATGGGGGGGAAATGGGTTCCTTTTCCTCGGCCTGTTTAAGAGATCAAACATAATATTTTTAAAACTTTAGCTCCATAACAGGTTGATAGATATGTGAATTTGTAGTAATTAACTTAAAATTTGTTTTATAGAGTAGTTACATATAGAAACAACTGTGCATTACTTCACAAATAACTACATTTAGATTGTCTGGAATTTATTTTAGAAATGTCTTCAGTGATAATGTATCAAGTCATCATCTCATTTAAAAAAGTTTTCAAAATATGAAGTTCCCTTAAGTTGTGGTAAAACCTCAGTAATGAACATTTTGAAATCTGGTTCTTAACACAGAACATTTTAATATGTCTCTTACCTACCAAAGCTAGAATTAACTGGAAGGATGTAAAATAGAGCAAACAGGCTCTTCCTTCTCCAAGTTCTTGAGTCGTTACTTTGGACTCTGAATGTATTTTCTCATAGAGATTGTTACCTCCGTGGTGATTAGGTTCTCTGGGCACCCAAACTGACGTCTCCAGCAGGCGATCTAAGTGAATCCTTGGGCATTAATGATTCCAGTTGAGTTTAGGAGGAGTCTTTAGGCAAAGAGGGTCATGTGATACAAGAAAAGCAGGAGGAAGACAATTTTTTTCTTAACCTGAATGCAAGGGTTATACTGAATTTTGTTTAAACTTGCCTCATTTCTTTCTGCATTCCTTCCCTGACCTCTTATTGCTTATCTTTCCCAGGCCCTTAAGTGCATGATCTTGCCTTAAAACCCTTTCTATGGAGTCCTACCCAGGATTGTTTCTTGATTAAAATTTGTTTACAGTTAAAATATAAAATGTCCTAAGTATTAATAATCTCAGGTGCCAGGGATTCAGTTTGATTGACTGAATTAATATTTACGTATATTCCTTAGTCTTTTGGAAGTACTTGCATTTCTTAAAAAAAAAAAGATACTTATTAACCAAACTACTCTGTATTTGGTAGAATTTTAGAAGATTGGTCATAGGGACCAGGAAGACGTAGGTTCAAGTCCTGTTCCTGGCACATACTGTGTGGTCCTGGGTGTTTTTGGCAACTCTCTGAGGCTGTGGAGGAGCAGATGTTGACCTACATTAGTGGAGGGAGTTTCCTTATCCGACAGTTCCCCATATAAATGAAATCAGAGTCAGCCCTGATCCTTTTCCAGTTTCAGGCAGGCTTCTCTCAGATTCTCTAGATCAGTTTTTCACAACTTCTATCTCTGAACAAACACATTCTTGAGAAGCTCCAAGCTTTAAAATGGATGGAGGGAAGAGGGGGAGGTTGGATGTCTTATTCTGACTATTCCGAATATACCACTTTAATAAATAAACCTTTCTTAAGGCTGGCTTACTAAACAATTCTCAACAGATAATTTTGATGGGAGTGGAGGGAAAACATAGCAGTGGCATTAGAGAATCCCTCCTGAAGGTAATGTGTGGACCCACATATAACCCATGTGAGCTCTGAGGATCCTTATCCAAATTTCCCCCTCAACACCCCCCCCCCCCAACAATGGTGAGTCAGGACCCCAGAGCTTGGCTATATCATGACCTCATCTTATATGTCTGGGACATAGTAAGCACTAAATGATTCTAGTGCTATGAGCTCCATTTCCTCCCAAGATTATCAGAGTATGGGTCATTTGTAATTGAAAATTAATTTTAATTACACTTTTACCTGTTTTGAAACTCTTGAACTTTATTTATCAGTTTAATTTGACTAAAAATAAAACAGGATTGATCTGCCTAAGAACTGAAGAACTTGGTACTTTTTTCAGACCTGGTGCTTATATATCAAGCCCTGCTGTGAAGCACTGGCAGGGCATAAGAGCACTTGGGTATTGTAACTGCATGCGGTATAACTCATCCCTAAATTCTCATTTAGTTCTTTGCACTTGTAAATTTTTTGTAGTTAGATATCTTTTTGGGGGGGTTGGTGGGATGGAGGTGGTCAGTGATGTATTTTTCAGTAAGTATTTTAGTACCTATTATATGAGGAGCACTGTGTATCCAAAGTAAAGAATAATCTATTGATATATACTTTTTACCTTCAGGAAGCTGTTCTAGATTGTTCAGTTTCCTTCTGCTTGATCTTTTAACTTATATCTTTTCCTAAATAAATAAGCAGAAAAACATTACAGAGCAGAATTATGGAATAATTTTTATTAATTTACTTGATGCAGAGTTTCATTTTTGTTTTTAAATTCTACAGGTGGTGGTCGTTATGTTCCAGGTTCTTCTTCTGGATCAGACGTGGTAGCTGCTGCAGATCCTTTTACAGGTAAAGGGCAGGCTTGTTGATACTTTACCCCTGAGTATGTAATACTTTTTGGTTGAAGAAGTATTAGGGAAATGATCTATTTATGTATCTCTTTCAAATCTAACAAATTCCTAACACAGTGGCTTCTCATCTTCGCCTTTGTCTTGATTTCTTGTGTTTTGCCATACCCAATTTCTTGTGTTTTGCCATACCCTTTAATTGCCTATGCCATGTCACTTAAACCAACGTATTATCAGAATTCATTAACTTCTCCAGCAAACCGTACCTCACTTTTATGTTTTCATTTCTATCACCTCATTCTCTGTTACTTCTCATTCTCATTTCTGCTAACTCATTACTATCTTTGAAGCTCCTTTAGGTTCATAAAATTTGGGATCATCATTGACTCATTTTTCTTATTTTCAGGAAGCAATCCATTTAAAAATTCAACAAGCACTTAAGTACTTAATATGCCAGCTACTGTGCTAAAAATTGGGGTTACAAAGAAAAGCAAAAACAAATACTTATTGAATTTCTTCCTTTTGTCAGAACTAGGCATATTTCAGTCTCTTAGAATCTTTCCCTTAAATCCTTTATATGTGCAACTCCAAGTATTGTCTTGTCTTGGCAGCCAATCACGTCCATTAATTTATTCACAATACTGCTTAAATTCCATATTGTATTGGAAGCATTTCCATAGTAACTTTTCTTCAGTCAGCAGTTAAGTTCAAAAACCACTTATTTTGTGGTCACTCTTCTGATTTCCTGAGATCTTTTGTAAATGTAATTTAAAAGTAGTATGATGTGTGAAATGGATATTCCCACCTCCAGGATTTATTCACAGTTAATTATATTTCTATTTCAAATAGTGCTAGAGGACCCATGTTGGATACAATCATGGTTCTACTGAAATTATTCCAGTATATGTATTTTCTACTTATGTGGTATTAAAAAAATCATGTGAAATGCAAAAAACAAATGTTACATAAAAAGTTTTTACTTGAAAATAACTTGTGAGTAGATACTACTAATTCGAGTATTATGTTTTAGGTTCAGGTCGTTATCTTCCTAGTTCAACAACAAGCGTTGGAGTACCTTCAGCTGGAGTTGACCAATTTATAGGTAAGTTCTTTAAAATGTACTCAAATCTTTTAAAAATTTTCTTTCAAGAATATTTTCCAAAACCAGTTTCTCTTATTTTTTTCTTCATAACAAAGAGCCTACATTACCCCCTTATTACTCAGTAAATCAAATTCCAACCTCTTTGCCTGGTTTTCAAGGACTTTTACAATAAGCAACACTTTTTTGTACAATATTTTCTTGCCATGTTCTGTCAGTCAGTCATCAAACATTTTTCAGAGTGCTTACTATCTGCCAGGCACTGTACTGAGCACTGGGGTTAAGAAGAAAGATAGTCTCTGCCTTTAAAGTGCTTTT
>JAQQSK010015408.1:0-10788 GCA_028658325.1 Potorous gilbertii
CTTCTGGAATATCCTATTCCAACGCCCTTCGATCCCTTAATGTAGAAGCTGCTAGATCTTGTGTTATCCTGATTGTATTTCCACAATACTGGAATTGTTTCTTTCTAGATGCTTGCAATATTTTCTCCTTGACCTGGGAACTCTGGAATTTGGCCACAATGTTCCTATGAGTTTCTCTTTTTGGATCTCTTTCATGCAGTGATCTGTGGATTCCTTGAATATTTATTTTGCCGTCTGGTTCTAGAATATCAGGGCAGTTTTCCTTGACAATTTCATGAAGGATGATGTCTAGGCTCTTTCTTTGGTCATGGATTTCTGGTAGTCCCATACTTTTTAAGTTGTCTCTCCTGGATCTATTTTCCAGGTCAGTTGTTTTTTCAAGGAGATATTTCACATCATCTTCCATTTTTTCATTCTTTTGGTTTTGTTTTGTGGTTTCTTGGTTTCTCAGAAAGTCATTAGCCTCCATCTGTTCCATTCTAATTTTGAGAGAACTATTTTCTTCAGTGAGCTTTTGAACCTCTTTTTCCATTTGTCTAATTCTGTTTTTGAAAGCATTCTCCTCATTGGCTTTCTGAACCTCTTTTGCCAATTGTGTTAGCCTATTTTTCAAGGTGTTATTTTCTTCAGCATTTTTTGGGGTCTCCGTTAGCAAGGTATTGACCCGTTTTTCATGCTTTTCTTGCATCTCTCTCGTTTCTTTTCCCAGTTTTTCCTCCACCTGTCTAACTTGATTTTCAAAATCCTTTTTGAGATCTTCCGTGGCCTGAGCCCATTGGATATCTATTTCAGATGTTTGGGATACAAAGGCCTTGACTTCTATGTCTTTCCCTGATAGTAAGCATTGTTCTTCCTCATCAGAAAGGAAGGGAGGAAATATCTGTTCACCAAGAAAGTAACTTTTTTCCCTTTTTTGGGCATTTTCCCAACCAGTTACTTGACTTCTGAGATTCCTGTCCACCCCCACCTTGCCTCCAGATCCACCCAGCTAGTGCTTGGGGGTCTGGCATTCAAATGCTGCTTCCCAGCCTCAGGGCTTTTGGCAGGGGCAGGGCTGCTATTCATTGTAAGATTAAATTCAGGTGCTCAGGTCGGGGCAGGGCTGTCACACAGGGCTCAGTTCCCTCAGGGGGTTTATGTGGACACCTTCGATCATGTATCTGAGCTCCTGCCTGCTTTGGGAGCCCCTGTCCACTGCTGCCTCCTGAGGGAGCCTGATTTATGGAGACACCCTACTCCCCTCTTGGCCAGACAAACAGGCTCTCTCAGTGACCTTTGCACCTGTGGGTAGAGGGAATCTGTGTGGCTGCTGGAGACTTGGTCCCTGAAGCCTGCTCGGATTTGCTACTCTCCAGGCCTTGCAGCCAGGGCAGGGCTGGGCTCTGCTCTGAGTATGGTGTGTGACGGACTTTTGGTGTTGGTTTTTCTGGTCTCTCTGGAACAGAAATCTCCTCTATTGCATAGTTCTGTGGCTTCCACTGCTCCAGTATTGGGAGTTCTTCAGGTATTTTATAGGCTGTGGGTTCAGAGCTAGCCTATGTGAATCTTTCTACTCTGCTATCTTGGCTCCTCCCTGGAGAATAACTTTTAAAGAGAATTTTTCACAAAGGTGGAACTCCACTGGCAGTGAGTAGATGGCTCTTACATTTCCTCATTTGCATCTGAGGACATAATCTTCTTGAGGACAGGCATCATGCTTTGTTTGCTTGGGAGTGTGTTTTTCTCAACCTCATGACCAAGCAAAGTATATTGCACATTGTAGGAAATTAATGAATACTCAGATAAATACTCAATTGTTCTAAACTTGAAATACATTTATTTTTAGATTGAATTAGACCTTAGAGGTCATCAGGCTCATTCTTCTCAATTTACACATGGGGAATTTGTACTCTAGAGGAAATTTGCCCAAGGTCACAATGAATTAAGTGATGGAATCATGAATTAATCTCAGTTTTCTGATCTCCAATCCAGTGTCCTCACCACTATATTGAATTATGAAATTGACCCTTCAGGCTACTTTCTATAGTTTATTTTTCTTCTAATATATAGATACTAAGGCAATGCCATAATGTCTCCTTGACCTGAATGCAAAATACCCATTCTATTCTGGACATAAGCAAGAGTGAAATGTCTCAGCATTTCTATTTAAATTAGGTTTCTACCTATGACACACTGATTAAATTCCCATTTGACAATAATTATTTTAACCATATTTTAATTTTTGTACATAATTACCTAGTTTTCTGGTAACTTGAAAGAGCTTACTTGTCCCAAAGTGTTACCATTGATCTTATACTATCTACTAGTTAGTTACTATGATTTCTCCTGTCTATTGTAGCTCTGTCTTTATCTTTATGCTCCTAGGTGGTACAGTGGATAGAATACCCAACCTGGAGGCTGGAATACCTGAGTTCAAATCCAGGTTTTAGATACTTAATTGACTCTGTGACCCTGGGCAAGTCATTTATCATATGTTTGCCCCAGTTTCCTCATCTGAGAAATAGGGAGAATAATAGCACCTACATCCTGGAGAAGTTTGCAGATTAAATGGGGTAATAATTGTATATCACTTAGCACTGTGCCTGGCACATAATGCTATTTAAATATTTGTTATTATCACTAGCTATTATTATGGTAAACTACCATATTACATGACTCCTTCTGCTTTTAAACAGGGGAAATGCGGTAGCATACAAAGGAGCTGAAAAGGACTTCTAGTAAAATAGTATATCTGAATATAGCTATTTTCTATACCTCAGAGTAGTGGAAAATACATCAAATCAAAAGAAATTTAAAAATGCAAGTAAAAGCGGAAGAATAAGGCAACAATTTTCCAAAAGGTAATTCCTGTAAGTTAAAAACAAAAACAAAAAACAATCAACCAAACAAAAAACAGCTTGAATACCCTACTTTAATTTAGAAGGTGGATATTTTTGAATTCATTCAGGCCTGGTTCTCTGGATGAGAGAGACAATGGATTGGGAGAGAACTCTTGGGCCTACTGTAATATTACCTGGAATAGAACATAAGTAGCTTCTAACAAGAGGTAAATTTGAGAAGTTAAACATAAACCAACCCCATTTTGGAACCTCCAAGATAATAAGAAAGGAAACATACCAACTAAATAAAATAAACTGAAACAATTAAAGGAAGAGAAATGAGCAAGAATTTCAACAAGGTGATTGGAAGATTATGGAAAAGATCAATTCCTTTCCAATGCCTGAAAATAGCAAACAATATGCCATGTAAAACAAAATAATAACAATAAACAATGAAGAAAAACCTTCTCATATGTTTCACTGTTTTTTGAAAAGGATCCATGACACTAAAACATTAAGAACCTGTGATATAGAACTAAAAGTGATTTTTAGCTTCTTCTGCCCTCCCTCCTCTTTTTTGGCAACTTTCTCACTATTAATACAGAAATAGAGGGATATTTTACAGGACTGAGACTGATTTTGTTTTATGGGTTGCCATGATCAAATAATTAATCTCTAAGGGGCTATTGTCGTGGAGATAAACTTTTATTAACCTCCAAGCTTATCCTTGGGAAGCAACCAGTCCAATGGTAGGGCTATATTCAAAGACTCTCTAGCTTGGTAAAACTTGTGAGAGCTTTTACTTATGTAGAATAGCTTTCTACAACCCAAAGGTCTTGCCAAACTGATGAGGCATGAAAATACAATTTTAATTGGGATCTCAAACTTAAATGATACTTTATTTTCCTATATCTCTTGATGGCAGTAAAGACCAATTTGTATTAGTAATATTACAGGGGAATAAAAAGTATAGGTGTGACACTCTCCTAAATGCGCAGTACCACTATCCTCCAGAAGTGCAACTGAGTTCTACTTGGCATATGGTACTACATTTACAAAGTGCTTTCATACGTTATCGTATTTGGTCCTCAAATTCCACATGTGGAAAAGAGGTAATCCCTGATCCTGAGAAGCTTGCAATCTCTTTAGGAAGGTTTTTACTTTTACTGATACATTTACTTTGACATATCAAGCATATCTCTAATGTCCAAAAAACTAATCTAAAGTAAATTCCACAAATAGGGCAAGGAATTGCTGTTTATTAGTGATTATGACTGATAGTATATATCACTTTCTACTGCTAGAATTTTAATAATTTTAGATTTTACAAATAGTAACAAGTTCAAGCTTTAATAATGTGGTAATGAGTTGTGTAACATTTTAGTCATCTTCATTTATATTGTTTTTGCCATTATGTATATTGTTCTTTTAATTTCATTTTTTCACTCTATATCACATCATTTAAGTCTTTCATGCATTTTTGAATTTTTCACATTTACTGTTCCACATAATACAGCAATATTTTGTTATATTCATATATGACAATTCATTCAGTCATTACCAAGTCATTCAATAAGTGGGTAATTTCCAGGTTTTTAAAATACTATTGGAACTATTGCCACTGTGAACATTTTTCTTTTTGTTAAATTTTGATCATGACTTCACTTCTTTTTTCTTCTTTAGATTAGTCAAGATTTGTGTGTATGGTGTATTCTCATAAAAAGAGGATAAGCAAAGAGATAAAAGGCATGTGAATCATAAGGTACTTATATTCTCTTGGCCCACTTAAAAGTTATTAGACCTGTTCCTCTCCCCTTGCCCTATCTTCCCCGTCATGCCATGTTTTTGGTGTCTTTACTTTTCATACACCAATCCCTTGCCACTCTAAAAATTACTTCACTTTCTAGTATTATTTTCCTATGTGTATACTTTGTCTAGTCTAGTTACTCTTGCCATATTTGTCTTCTTTAGTACCTTTCATCATGGGATAACTATCCTGTAAGACTTGCCTGACTTAACCAGGTTGAGCTTCAGAAAGAATGAAAGGAACAAGTGTTTATTTAGAGCCTTCTGGGTTTCAGGATCTATATATGAAGTGTTTTACAAATATTACCTCATTTGATCCTCAAAATAACTCAAGGAGGCAGATGCTATTATTACTTTTGTTTTTTAGGAGTTCCAAGCCTAGAGCTAAAAGCGGAGATTTTTCTCTCCTTTCCAACTCCCACTCCACCCTCACCATGTCATCTGAGTTACTGGACTAGTACGAGACACACAATAGATAATCAACTGAATGGTCTTGCCACTGAACTCTGCTGACTCTGGAGGAAAGAGTGAGGCTGATGAGTATGCACAACTCTGCCCCACTCATATTCAAGTCAAAAAGTTACCCTCATGACGTCCTTGGTCCTCTTCAAGAATGAACGATGAACGATAACAAGGTAGCTGCTTTATAGATGAGGAAATTGAAGCAGACAAAGATTAAATGACTTGCCTATGGTCACACAGATAGTCTGATGATTTGAAGTTTGGTCTTCCTGTTTTCAGTTCCAGCACTTTATCCATGGTGCCACCTAGGTGCCTCTAGGCAGCAGAGTAGTAGAAAACAGTCATACATTGTTCCTGGGACTAGTCAAACTTATCCATTGGTACATAGATCTGCAAGATCTCAGAAACAATATCAAACTCCAATGAAGCATTCATATTAAGACTTGTGAAGAGAACTATATCTTTTAGCCATAAAGAATAAAGTTGTTTTTTTAGCTCATGGAAATCAGCATGCCAATTTTATTATTATATCTCTTTTATTACCTCTTGAAATTTATTAAAATGGTCATATGGATGATTGTGGCCAGAGTTTCCAACTCCTGGGTTTGCATGAAAAGGAAATACATTGAAGGATGTATCTTTACAATAGTGTGAATACATCTCAGGAATGGGAAAGAGAACAATAGAGGAGTTTTGGTTGAAAATAGAAGAACTTAGAAAACATGTACATTTAAGGTCAGATTTAGCCTCAGTTTTTAATTCTACTGTTTAGTTTGGTTATTAAAATAGTTTCAGTCTTATTTGAACTCCATGGTTTTTCATATAAGGCAACTAAAACATTCCCACTCACTCTCTTACTCTTTTCTCCCATTCACTTGCTTTGTTCCACTTTCTCAACCCCCACGACTCCTAATTGATTGGTTGGTGACTGGAATTGATTGGCATATATGGTGTTGCCATTGCAAACACTTTGGGAGCCCTGTTGGGTCAGTCTCTTTTGTAAAGAGAAATAGATGGCTCGGCAAATACAAAAGTGGATTTTTTGGGATTAAATTTTGAGATGACCCAGGTGCCTGGAGATTCAGAATCTTCAATTTTCTAGCTGATTCAGTTCTTGAATGACTGACTAAGCTGCTGGAGGCTATGGAGAAAGAAAACTGTTGATCAGTTTCATCATTTTGTGGAGTGCAAATCTGTATGTATTATTTATGTGGAATTGTTTGTGATAGCAGGAATTGGAAATGTAGTGATATAAACATATGAAAATGACAGATCAAGATAAATTATTATCTTGCATGAGTTTCTTCGTATGACTACACTAACAATCTAAAATTCCAGAGAACCACTGAAAGCATTGTTATAATAACAAATTTCACAGAGAGATACAGAGAAAGGGATAGAGAGAGGAAAACAGAGGAGAGAGGAAGAGAGGGAGGGAAAGATAGAAAAGTTCTTCCAATTGCCTATTTTTATTCTATCTCCCATAAAAATAATGCTGACTTTACCCAATATCATCAGGGCAGTGCAGGATTCCAAAGAAGTGACTCTTTCAGATCATGACAGCTTTTTCCATATAAAATAAAAACATTTTTAAAAAATTTGTAAACTACAACAGAGCTACTCTTTCAGGGGATATCGAAGTATGAAAGTTGTTTGCTAGTATTAATATTATTAATTTACAAATACATAGCTCATCGAAGTTTATAAAATGCTTTCATAGAAGTTATCCCATTTGGTCCTAAAAACAACTTTCTACTTATCCCCATCTTAAAAGTAAGTAAACTGGAAATTTGGAAGGTTAATTCCTTGCCTAAGATAATTCAGCTAAGAACTGGTTAAATTGGAATTGAAATCTAAGTTTTGCTCTATCTCAAACTCAGCAGCACATGTTTTCTGAGGTCTTACCTATAATTGTTACAGCTTTTTGGCCTTTCACTTGCTATCAAGCAATCAGTATTCTTAATTCCTCTTGCCTATTCTACCCTGCAACTAACTTTACACTTCTTAACTGCAGAGTCTTGAAAATGGTAAGACTTAGATCGTTAGGCTTGTGTGCAAAAGTAGTGTTAATAGTCATCCAGTGATAGTTTAAGAAACCATAGCATAATAGATTTAAAGCTGAAAGGGATCTTAGAGAATACAAAATCTGACTCCCTCCTTTTGCAATTAAGAAATGGGGTTAAATTTCTTTCCAAGTGACATTCAGGTACCCTATCCGAAGCAGGCTTCAAACTACAAACTTCCTGATCTTACTGACCTCAGACCTGGTGTTCTGTTGTAACAGCAAGGACCCTGATATACACAGGAGGGCCTGCTGTACAGGTTTATAGATCCAAAAGGAAAGTAACTGGTTTTTTTTTGGGGGGGTGTCAACAATTTACTTTATTATTTTTCTTAGTTTTTTGAAAAAAGTATTTATTGATTTTTAGTTTTCAGTGTTCATTTCCACAAGATTTTGAGTTCCAAATTTTCTCCCCATCTCTTCCCTCCCCCACCCCAAGACACCATGCATTCTGATTACCCCTTCCCCCAATCTTCCCTCTCTTCTGTCATACCCCTCCCCTTATCCCCATTTCCTCTCACTTCTTGTAGGGCAAGATAGATTTCTATACCCCATTACCTGTATTTCTTATTTCCCAGTTGCATGCAAAAATAATTCTCAATGTTTGTTCCTAAATCTTTGAGATCCAACTTCCCTCCCTTCTTCCCTTCCCACACAGCCCCACTGTGAAGGCAAGCAACTCAATATAGGCTATACATGTGTAGTTATGCAAAAGATGTCCATAAAAGTCATGTTTTGAAAAATTAACTATATTTCTCTCCCTCCTATCCTGTCCCCTATTTGTTCTATACCCTCTTTTGTCCTTGTCCCTTCCCAAAAGTGTCTACTTCTAATTACTCCCTCCTCCCATTTGTCCTCCCTTCTATCATCCCCCCCACAGCCCTCTTATCTACTTCTCCCCTACTTTCCTGTAGTGTAAGATGGATTTTCATACCAAATTGAGTATGCATGTTATTTCCTTCTTAAGCCAAATATATATATATATATATATATATATATATATATATATATGTATGTATGTATATATGTATATAATTCCTACAACTACCCAAATACTGAGACAAGTTTCAAGAGTTATAAATATAATCTTTCCATGTAGGAATGTAAAGAGTTCAAATTTAGTAAGTCCCTTATGATTTTTCTTTCTTGTTTACCTTTCCATGCTTCTCTTGATTCTTGTGTATGAAAGTCAAATTTTCTATTCAGTTCTGGTTTTTACATCAAGAATGCTTGAAAGTCCTCTGTTTCATTGAATGACCATTTTTTCCCTTAAAGTATTCTACTCGGTTTTTTCTAGATATGTGATTCTTGGTTTTAATCCTAGTTCCTTTGACTTCTGAAATATCATATTCCAAACCCTTCAATCCCATAATGTAGAAGCTGATAGACTGGTATTATACTGATTGTATTTCCACAGTATTTGAAGTGGTTCTTTGTGGCTGCTTGCAATATTTACTCCTTTACCTAGGAACTCTGGAAGCTGGCTACAATATTCCTAGGCATTTTTCTTTTTGGACCTCTTTCAGAAGATAATTGGTGGATTCTTTCCATATTTATTTTACCTTCTGATTCTTCAATGTCAGGGCAGTTTTCCTTGATAATTTCATGAAAGATGATGTCTAAGCTCTTTTTTCATCATGGCTTTCAGGTAGTCCCATAGTTTTGGAATTGTCTCTCCTGGAACTATTTTCCAGGTCAGTTGTTTTTCCAATGAGATATTTCACATTGTCTTCTATTTTCATTCTTTTGATTTTCTTTTGTAATTTTTTGGTTTCTCATAAAGTCTTTAGCTTCCATCTGCTCCATTCTAATTTTTAAAGAACTGATTTCTTCAATGAACTTTTGAACCTCCTTTTCTATTTGGCTAATCCTGCTTTATAATATATTCTTCTCCTCTTTGGCTCTTTGGACTTCTTTTGTCATTTGCATTAGTCTATTTTTAAAAGTATTATTTTCTTCAGCATTTTTTGGGGTCTCCTCTAGCAAGCTGTTGACTTGTTTTTATGATTTTCTTTCATTGCTCTCATTTCTCTTGCCAATTTTTCCTCCAATTCTCTTCCTTGATTTTCAAAATCACTTTTGAGCTCTTCCATGGCCTGAGACCTTTGAAAATTTATCTTGGAGGTTTTGGATGAAGAATCTTTGACTTTGATATCTTCCTCTGAAGGTATACTGTCTCTGGCTTTGTGGGTTGAGTAATCTGGGAACCATAGCTGTTACCCAGGATTCTATGCCCTGAAAACTGCTCCAGTCCTGTCGCTGCAGTGCTTCGTGGCCAGGGCTGTGCTGTGCTCTGTAGGCTGTGCTCCACTCTGAGTCCAGTGCAATAGAGCTTTTCTGTCAGACCTTCCAGAATGCCCTGGGCTGGAAATCTCTTTCACTGCCATTTTGCGGCTTCTGGTGCTCTAGAATTTGTTTCATGTCATATTTACAGGTAATTTACAGGCTTTTCAGGGAGAGCTACAGCATATCTATCCTTCTATTCTGCCATCTTGGCTCCACTCCCTCAACAATTTATTTTAAACAGGCACATATATCATTCACTTAGTTCAGGGGAAAATGTCAGCACCCTGAACTTCAGAGAAAATATAAACAGAGAAATAAAAGTCAACAGATAGGTCTCCCAACTGTCCAACAATTACATACATTTTTACCTGAGAGAAAAGTACAAAAATCTGGGTTTTCAAATCTGGGATGGGTGTGGGGGGGCTCCTTAACAGCTACCCAGACTCACCTCTGGCCAAACAACACTTCCAGTGAGTAATACCCAAAGTAAAACCTTACCTCAGAATATAAATGCACTTTTCCAAGCCAAAGGGCATTACAAACCTTGAGAACCAGGGCCTCATTAGAAATTAACAAAAGGTGGGGCGGAGCCAAGATGGCGGAGTAGAAAGACTCACCTAAGCTAGGTCCGAACCCACAGCCCATAGATTTCCTGTAAAAAGAACTCCTGACAAATTCTGGAACAGTGGAAGCCGCGCAGAAACACAGTGAAGGAGATTTCCGTTGCAGAGAGCCCTGAAAAACCGACCACAAAGGTACCCCGGACAGGAGCGGAGCCCTGCCGAGCCCTCCCCTCCCCTGCCCCGGCCACGTGGCACTGAGAGGAGCGAGCAGAGCCCAGCAGGCGT
This sequence comes from Potorous gilbertii, assembly GCA_028658325.1. Classification (NCBI taxonomy): domain Eukaryota; kingdom Metazoa; phylum Chordata; class Mammalia; order Diprotodontia; family Potoroidae; genus Potorous; species Potorous gilbertii. The sequence goes on from JAQQSK010015408.1 coordinate 10,284, forward strand.
CAGGGACCTGAATCTCTGGCGGCCACGAAGGTCCCTGCACCCACAGACGCATAGGTCAGTGAGAGAGACGGGCTGAGAGGGAAGCGGGGTATCTCCGGGACTCGGACCCCCTCAGGAGGCGGTGGCCACGGCAGAGGCAGAGGACACAGGCCCGCAGAGCAGGCTGGAGCTCCACCCCAGCTCCACTACAAAAGATCTCTGCATAAACCCCTTGAGGGAACTGAGCCTGAGAGGCGGCCCTGCCCCCACCTGAGAATCAGCAGATAAGCTACCATTGAAGAGCAGTCAGGCCTGCCGCCAAAAGCCCTGAGGCTGGGGAGCAGCATTTGAATCTCAGACCCCAAGCACTAGCGGGTGGATCTAGGCCAGGGGGTGGAGAGGACTCTCAGAAATCAAGTAACTGGCTGGGAAAATGCTCAGAAAAGGGAAAAAAACTAAGACCATAGATGGGTATTTTCTTGAGAAGATGATACCTCCATTTGTCTCTGATGACGAAGAGGTCTGC
>JAQQSK010015409.1:0-10788 GCA_028658325.1 Potorous gilbertii
GGAAGATAATGTGAAATATCTCATTGGAAGAACAACTGACCTGGAAAATAGATCCAGGAGAGACAATTTTAAAATTATGGGACCACCTGAAAGCCATGATCAAAAAAAGAGCCTAGACATCATCCTTCATGAAATTATCAACTGTCAATACTTGAATGTATTATAATTTCTATTACTCTGTTTCATTTCTACTTATATTAATTTTTCAATTAGAATATCTTTTTCTGTTAATTTGATTTAAGGAAAATAATGATAATATAATATTTGCATAATATTTTAGGCTTAAAAATCACTCCTACATCTATAAAGGGAGTTGTCTGAGAAATGTGATAACTGTATTAGTTGTCCTCTTATTAATTGTGTGTCCCTGGGCTAGTCTCCTACTTCTTCTGGCTTCAGTTACTTACCTGCAAAACAGGAGGGTTTTACTAGATTATGTCTAAGATTTTCAATATTAAAACTATGACTCTATGATTCAATTAAATCTTCATGAGAGCTATATGTGTGCTAAGATGTATAGTCATATTTTATAGACAAATAAACTGAGGTTCTAGACATTAATTGATTTGTGCAATGTTTCGTAATTCAAACAGCTAGTAAGATAGTAAACCAGAGCTTCAAATACCACTTTCCAAGAAAGACAGAAATAAGGAACTGACTGCATGATATCATCACTTTTTTTCCACCTTACATATTCTGGTTTTCTATATTCTGTCAGCACTCAGAAAGATACTTTATGCTCCCTGATTACAGGACCCATTAGGAGTTTGAAGGGAAAGAAGACTTCCATCAGGGTGAAAGAAATGTTCACATAGAGTGTGGAAAGGTGTATTTACCAGATCTTGCCCTGTCAGATGTTTTCTGTGTTGAGATGCAGCAATGCATGTGAACATGGGTATCATTGGTGCAAAGTTCACTTATGGATTCCAAACCCCTCTCTACCATTGACTTTACCTGAATGACAAATCATGGGTCTATATATAGTGGTAACTTTCTCCTCAGTTTTTGCCAAACCTCAATTTCATGTGTCAGTTCTATTTTATAGAGCATAACAGAGCCTCATGTATGGAATGTAGACTGAATGATTTTAGACTGATAGATAGTATAATGATGCCAAGTATTTTACAAAGTGGATAAAATATGCAGAGGTCACTCTACTTAACAGTGAAGTGTAGTTTTTTGTCTAGCACTCTATTAGTGCTGACCTGAAAGAAGATGTGAAAAGCAACACTTCAACCAATTTATGCATTCAGAAAATCTTTTGTAACCATTTCTAATCTGGGGCTTGCTGATAATTCAGATTAACAGCCCAGACTCTGGAAGAAGGTACTGTGGGTTATTTTAATGATGACAGGTCAAACAAACTTCCCCTTTGAATCCTACTTGAAAGAAGCTATTTAAAGATTTGGCTAGTGCTAAAAAAGATTTTAATGGAGAAATTCAATCTAAAGCAGCTTAGATGTTTCAGAACCCATGAATTTTTTTCTATATTCCCCATAAAATACTTGATAATACATTCATGTTCTATATTTTCTTACACTTTATTTGCCAACATCCAAATATGTCGCAATCCACTGAACGTTATCTCATTGTGTCTTTGGGAAATAATATATCATTTTTATTTTTCCATGATATTCTAATAATTGTCCAGTACCATTTCATTTTTTTTTTACTTTCAGTTCTTAATTTGTTTATAATTTGTATAAATATTTTCTAATGGCATATTGTGACTATATTACATCCATTAAAATATGGATTTATGCTTATAGGTGCTACTAACTTATGACAGTAATGATATTTTTTGATTTGTTTTGTCTTAACTTCGCTTATTCCCATGTATCCTTGCTCTCTTCAGCTTCTTTGATTGAACACAGCACTTACGTCAATTTCTGTCCTTCTCCATTGTGCTAATTCAACAGAATAACTGACAACAGTCTGCTATAAATATTGTTTTCAGTCAACATTGAAGAAAACAGTTCCTTAGTTCTGAGCACAAAAAAGTTCAAGTTGTTTGAAGCTTTTAAATCTCCTGAGTTCTACAATAGGCAGATTCTAATTTAAAAGGTAGTGCTACCACTTTAGCTGATATATGGCACTGCTCTTAGAGACCAAATTAAACTTGTTAGAGAAGAGGTCACATCAGAAATCATGGAAATTAAACATTTAGTACATTGGGGCTAGAAATATTTTGTCTTGATTATTCATTTATACGATTACCAAATTCTTTGGTGCTCCCAAAGTGGTCTGATCCAGGGGCAAAGTCTTATCATTATACTCCTGCTCTGAGTTCTATTAAATCTGGACCTGGGTTTGGTTGGGTCTAAGCCACAGCCTGAGGGCTTACCTTATTTGGAATTCTAGTAAACCATTGCTAGATTTAGACAATATCAGTCAAATGGACATCACTGCTAGTTTAGAGTGACAGAAGAGATTCCACTTTTTTGGGGGATTCTGGACCTAAGTTATTATTTATTAGACTTCAGACTAGTCTAAAGGCTGAAACTGAGACCTTGTTTTGCCCCTGAGGTCAGAGGTACATAGCTGCTTCTTGCTTCTGAATTTGCTCTTGGCCAATAAGCATGTTGTAATTCCCACTGGAATGCCATCTCTAGACACAGGTATCCTCCTCAGTCCACTCTGGATCTGTGACCCAGAACTGCATAGTGAGTGACAAAACTGTCAGCTGGCATGTATTTCTATGTAGGGTCATGTGTCCTATGTATGAATCTGGTATGAATCTATGTATAACTGCCTCTCTTCCTTGCTATATGCTATCCCCAATATTCTCTGATTTTTCTGTCTTCTTTTGACAATGTGAGCTGGAAAAATGATTTACTATTTTTTCTTGGATATTTGATCAGTACTGAGTTTAGTGGATTTTTAAGATCTTTGCAGAATATTTTGGCCTCCACTATCCTCCACTATCTCAATACCATCCCATTCATCATAATTCTTAATGTCACTTTTCAATAAATAGCAGTGTAGGTTTAAAAAGTAGAAAATAGACTGCATTTATGCTGAATTTATCACATAGACTGAAACTTTATCTTTGGACTAAATATATGCGATCAACTTATTTTGTTCATATTAGTTAGTTTCTCTTAAAAAATGAATGTAGATAGAAAAAAAATATTGGTTAATTCATGTTTCTAATTCCTCAAAGCTTTACTGTACCTGCATGGCAATTTGTTGGTGTGTGTGTGTGTGTGTGTGTGTGTGTGTTTGTGATGATATCAATTAAGACAAGTAGGGCATGAAGTTTTCTCATCCTGCTTAGAGCCATACTTGGGACTCTTCACAATTGCTTGTACTATACTTGGATTTAATATACTTCCATCAATTCTGAGACAGAGTAACTACTACTCCTTTGCAGACACCAGCACTGGTACAATTTATAAATCCTTTTTTACCATATTCTTGAGTTTCATGCACTATGTATCTGTGGCTCCACAGTTGCTTTTTACAACGTTTAACATTTTCTTTACAGTATTTTTGTGAAATTTTAAGAATTATAAATTCATATCCATGAGCTAGCATTAAAATAAAAAAGCAAGCAGCTGTTGAGTTGAAATGCACATCTGTTGGCTTGAGAAAATTTTATGTACACCAAACTGTATTTGCCCTTTATTTTTCTCTTGGGAATGAATTTTATAACTGAAAATGTCCTAACATTGCCAATTAAAATAATTGCTTTTAAGTCATCAGTTTCTACCATATTCCTAGAATACTTTTCTTTTGTACTCTTTTTTATAAAATACATCTGTCAAAAATTAAATTTTATGATGCACGAGCAGTATTTACCTGTAAAGTCCTATTTGCAATAATTAATGCATCTGTATAAGATTAGCAATTAGTAGAAAAATTGTGTTGGGTTAAATTATGTCATCAGTGACTAAGTTTATTGTTATTCACAAGCAAGATAATATTAGAATCACTTTCTAATTACATATCTGCATATTTTATATTGATATAAATAGCTGCATTAATTTCTTGATGCTAAAAATTATAAAAAAATCATTCATGATTTATAGCCAATGATAGCAACAAGTGAAAAAAATCAGTGGAGCAATGCTGAATAGTTAAGCATTAACATGCATTTCACACATTTTCAATGTGTCAGTATTCACCAAAGAATTTCTTTTTCTTTTTTTCATCCAGAAGAAAATATATTTATGTATCCTATACTTACTATATTTGAATGGTCTTTTCCTCTTTAAAAAGACCTATCTATTATTAAAATATTTCTAAGAGAAAATCAGTCAAAACAAAGATTTGGGATGTTTGTGACATTCCACACTCTAGGCATTACTTGGATTTAATGATTGCCCAGCAGTGATTTAGTCGGCACCTCTTTATTGGTGAGAAGAGAACAAGAGACCTGTATTCAGAGTCTCTTAACTATTTCCTTAAATGTGTACTTAACAGTTTAGAGTGAATCACACTGGTATAAACATCTGTCTCCATCTTTTTTGACCTTTCTAATTAACATTCTTCATTTTTTTCTTCTGATATATGTGCATGTCTTTTTAAGATGAGGAGCTCTTTCACTAATGGATATCCTTTTACTGATTTATACATTCAGTGATGCTTGTCGTGTGTGTGTGTGTGTGTGTGTGTGTGTGTGTGTGTGTGTGTGTATGTGTGTGTTCTTTTTGGGGGAAGTGATATTTAAAATGGATGTTCCATAAAGTCAGGAGTATTCTAGAAAGTTTTAAACAAAGAAAAAAGCAAGAATGGGGCTCATTTAAATTTAATCTTCATTATTCACATTTTCTTCATCACTTTCTTAAGTCTACTCAATTAACAAAACAAAACAAAAAACTCAGGCTCTGATTTGTAGTATTTTTGATTGCTGAGGAGTAAAAACTCACACTGAAATTTAACAGTTAGGAGCTGATTCAAGGTGGCTCTAGCATATCCCTATCTAAAGTTTACTCTAATGGGGTAGAAGCCGTGGGTTGCTGAAACCAGTTCTATGACTGATATATTTTCAGGGTGATCTTTTAAACCTTGGAAATTGGCAAGCATTATAAATCAGCTTGACTATTTCTTTTGTTGAACAAAATGATCAATAAAATGTTAATAATACAGCTTTAACTTTAAAGAGTGTCATGGATTTTTTCTTGGAATGCTAGTTGTTAAACACATAACAGTACACTTCCAAATAGAACAGATTTTTTAATTCTTGAAGGATATTTCACTGGGTAGCAGGGAATTTCTATTATGTGTGTGTGTGTGTGTGTGTGTGTGTGTATGTGTGTGTGTGTGAGACAAAGAGTGAGAAAGAGAGAGAGAGAGAAAGAGAGAGAGACACACACACACACACACACAGAGAGAGAGAGAGAGAGAGAGAGAGAGAGAGAGACAGAGAGAGAGAGAGAGACAGAGAGAGAGACAGAGAGAGAGAGAGAGAGAGAATCTGGCAAGTTAAATACAGCATTTAACCTGTCCATGCCATCCAACATGTGAGACTCTTGTCCAGGTTCTGCAATAAATTTACCTGGCAGGGACCACCCAACATGATGGATGACTTGCTCACTTTTCCTAGCTTTTTGAGTGTACCAGTGGAGCATTCTGGCTGTTTACCTTCCATCTCTAGGCTTCCATATATAAACTGTCCATCTTCTCTTTTTATCATGCAATTCCTTGATTTTACTGATTATTAATAATTCATTTTATTATCAATATTATCATATCAATACATTATAAAATAATATTTTTGAAAGAAATATAATGGTATTATGTATTATCAATACAATTTCTTGAATTCTATCATTATTAAAGAGATAACTGATTTTATCAAGGAATATGAACAAAGAAAAAATTGCACAGTTCATAGAGGGATCTCACTGTTACATTGATATTTCATATATATTAAAATAATATGACGAAGGATATTTTGGCTGTCTACTCAATTTATGCAGTGACATGGACAACAACGGCAGAAAATGGAGGAAGTGGATGGGAGGATGACTGGATATATACCAGGGTAGATAAAATGCAAAATGACCTTATCCTTAACTAATGACATAATTTCCCCTTGCTCTCCTTCCTTTAAAAATACTGATTAAAAACCATATAAAATTACAAGCATGGCCTTCCAAAATTAAATAAAATAGTGTAAATCTTAAATTAGGGAACCAGAATTACAGTTTAACCTTTGAAATTATAAACAAATCATGAACTTAATATTAAGTCTGCTAGGTTCCAAGTGAAGGCTTGTATCTAAATCCAAGTTGGAAAACCTCATGGTAAAAATGTTTCATGATATTACTTGCATTATAGTTCTCTATATTTAATATCTGTTCTACTGGACTTTAAATTACATGAGGGGAAAATTCTGCCTTAAATTTACTTTTCTTTCACGATGTAGCAATGTGTCCTTCTCCCCAAAGTAGGTGCTTGATAAATAGTATGCAGTACTATAGTGGAAGCAACACTGGCTTTAGAATATGAAGATTTGGATTGAGTACTATTTTTTTTAAACTTACTACTTGTGTACATTGAATAAATCCCTTTTGCCTTCCTAGGACTCAATATCTTTATCTATGAAATGAGGTGATTGAAGTAGTTGATCTCTAACTCCCTTTCCAGCTTTAAATCCCATCATCCTATCAATAGAATTGAAACCTTCTCACCTAATCCCACACAAATGGCTACATGATTCTTACATGTATATATATAAAAGGAGTTTCCTTAAAATGTATCTTCTGACTTCCCTTGACTCTCCAATACTTACTCACCCTGCTTTTCTTTGCATCTGGAAATGAGTTTCAGATAGTTATACAGTTGCAAAGTCCCTCTCCTGATGCGATTTTGCAAAAGCTTTTTCCTTGAAATTGAGCAGGCTTTTTTCCTGCTGCCAAATCTCACTCTAATAAAATCCCCATCAAATAAACTTTTCAGCTGCAGCTTTCATTCATATACAAAACTACCCCGTATTTGATACCGTTTGTCTTAGTCTTTTCCATTTTCTGGCAAGAGACACCTTGTAATTTTTAGTAAGGTATGTATGTGAAAAGAAAATTCCCAATAAGATGTTTATGGCTTCCAGTCTGTTTCTAAACAGTATTTTGATTTGTTTTGTATCATGCCACGAGCTAGTTTTTATACTATTACAAAGACACTTTTTTATTTTAGTGGCAAGCTTTAGAAGGAATTTTTAAAATCAAGTTTCGTGACTATTATTCCATGGCTATAGAAGAAATAAAAATTTCTCAAATACTGGCAGTCACTGGGCTGCCATGTTTTGAGAGATCATCTTATCTAAATTGTTGCTTTCATCTTAGGCAGGACTGAATGGAAGTCAACGATACTGTTTGACTCCTACAAAACAACAAACGGCAAAACCAACAGTCTTCAGGACCTTTATTTGTTACTATATACCATGAGGTCTCTTTGTCCTTTATGTTCAATGATGGACTTGTATTATGAGTGTGACTTATTCATTTACTCGTTTTATGCTGAATCTTTACATACTTTTGCTCCTTTCACAGTGGTAATGGCAGAGATTGGCACCCTTAAAAAATAGGATGTGCCAAGTTTTTTGTCACTTCAGTCTGGAGTTGTTGGGAGCAGAAGGAAAAGGGAAGTGGCATGCTGTTAGCTTCACACCAATATTTAACTTTCATTTTAGTTTTCATTTCATTTCATTGCTCATGAAGTTAGTGGGAGACAGGATTTGGTAGCAGGAGGAAGAGATGGCAGCTACAACCAGTCCAAATATCAGTGAAAGTTATCTGACATGTCATTGCATGTCAGTTTTGATAAGCATATTTGGAGATTCATGAATCTGGGGTATGTTAAGTATTTTCAAGGCCAGTATCTATTTGAGGTTCAGTCTTATTTTCTTATTTGGCTTATCCTTTAGTGAAATTGGGCACCCAAAAAACACTACTACCTGCCTAATCATAGAAAAAAGTGCATTATTTTGAAAGGATACAGTACAAGGGATTTTTTATGCAAATGGATAACACAGATAAATGAGTTGGTAATGAGAAGTTTCTATCTAACTGTTTTATTAGGAGAGGTGACAAGAGGTATGACTTTATAAATACAGTATAGGGAACTTTCAATCAAGAAATCTTTTCTGTCATTGAAGATTGGCAGCCACTCTGCAGTTTGGAGAATTGCAGAATTGGCTGGGGACACTGTGGGATTGAGACTTACCAAGATTTACCAAGAGTTTGTCTGAGGTAGCCCTTGAACCTACTTCTCTATAAAAATCCACTTCGTTTATAAAATTAATTTACTTGGTTGAACTCACAAATATGTTTTGATGTCCTGATAAGCAGGTATTCTTTACTAGTTTAGGCCACTAACTGATGATTGAATGATGAATTATTTGTCAGTACAGCATCAAGAATGTCCAGTTATTTCAAATATGTGAATTAATTACTAAAAAAAAAACCTTAACAAGTAAAATTACTAATTTTTTAAAATGTTATTTATGTTTAAAAAGAGGGATATATTGTTGAAGAGAATAGTTGGTGTGATGGTGGGTAGAATACTGAACCTAAAGTCAGGAAGATACTGTTCTGAGTTCAAATTTGGCCTCTAGCTAGCCAAATGTGTGACACTGGGTAAGTCATTTAATCCTGTTTGCCTCAATTTCCTCATTTGTAAAATAAGCTGGAGAAGGAAATTACAAATCACCCTAAATGGGGTCATGAAGAGTTGGACACTACTGAATCAACTGAACAGCAAAAAATATTAGTGAAACTGGTATTGTGTTTTTTTCTAATTCTGTTAATTAAAAATACATATATACAGACATATAGTATATCCTTAAGAAATATATGTTGATTTGTCATATTTGTATATTTGTACATATATGTATACGTATATATGCATATTTGTATATGTGGGATTTAATATATATGTATAATTTCAAAGACATTTTCAAATACATAGAAATTTCAATAAACGATTATATATTAATGGGGAGGAGACCTTTCTGAATTATAGATAACAATTTAAAAAAAATTCTTTCAAATACAGTAACTGGAGTTAGTATAAACAATTCTTGCATTTCAGTGGTAACATCAATGACATGTAAGACATATTAATTATTAATATATAATAGATATTGAAAAGTGCATTGTATTATATGTTTACCTTTATCTCACTGTTTTGTTTGCAAAGAACTTTGCATACTTTTTATTTCATATGACCTTATAAAACCCTTTTGAGGTTTTAATACAACTATTATGGTTAAAGAAACTAAGCCTCAGAAAAGTTAAGTAATTTACTTAAGATTTTTGCTGTTGAGCCAGTTCTCAAAACGACACATTCTGATAAAAAAAATGTCAGTATGATTTCCTCCTATAATGCTGAACTATGTCAATATACCAGCATGAAATGTTAGTTTTAGTGGCACTTGTTCCCTAATTTTGTACCGTATTGAAGTTCTACCCATCATTAAAGATGAAGTTCAAATACCATATAATGAAATTTGCTGAAAATTTCCATTTTTCTTTGGCCAAACTTTCTTTCATTCCAAAGAATTCTAGTTAAGGTAGAAAACACCCTGAGTGAGAGATAAGAGATAGGAGGCTTATGCCAGATGAGTTAAACCATTGACACCACCTTTAATACTACCTCCCCTAACACTCTAATAGAGGAAACCCAGAACAAAGAACTGAAGAGCACTGGAAACTGGCCATCTAGAGGCCCCATATTGGTCCTTAGATGACAGATATTTTATAGATAAAATTTAGAAACTGAGAAATACATAAAATATATGTGTGTTATTGTATAATCAAAATATCTTATCTTTTAATACAGTAATAATTCAGATTTCTCTTGTATAAAAGAAGACCAAAAATTTTTAGGTGGATTTTCCAGATCACAGAGGTCACCATACCCCTAAATTCTCTGAAGTGGATGGGATGACTGTACTATCCGTAAAACCTCATTCTGCATACACCAACCATGTGACATTTTGTCAAGTCAGTGTATGGAGTGTTGGGCCTGGAGTCAGGGGTCAGTTGCCTCAGTTTCTTATCTGTAAAATGAGCTGTAGAAGGAAATGACAAACCACTCCAGTATTATTAACAGCAAAAGTCCAAATGGAATCACAAAGACTTGTACATGACCGAAAAATACTGAATGATAGCAGCTCACACAACTTCTATGCATTTTAGACAACTCCTCTTCAACTATGAGTTCTTGGGGAGTACAAATTATTTTTAGCCTACCTTTATATCCCCAGTGCTTAGAATCATGCCTGGCACATAGTAGGTGCTTAGTCTATAGCCCATACTACCTGCAAATTCATACACTTTTTTTTACACTTGTTGTGATCTATGTTATTGGAGGGATAAGCCATACCAACAAAATCACAGATGTGGTATTTCTTATTACTGTATACAAACATTTTTTTTCTCCTTTTGTTCATGCTTATTAATAATCAAAGGCCAAATCAACCTTGCTCAGATGTGGGGAACCTGAGGCCTTGACGTCATCTGTGCCCTTCTAGATCCTTGGGTGGGACTGAGTCCAAGTATTATAGAATGGATCCTTTTATCAAACATATTTGTTCTGTGAATTTTGGATTTAGTCAACAGGCCACACTTGAGGACCTAGAGGACCACGTGTGATCTCAAGAAGACAAATTGCCCACCCCTGACCTAGCTGAATAAAGGCAATTTGGATTGTGATAACACAGTTAGTTTGTATCATTGACAACAATGGAATTCTATCATGGAATTTTGGCAATCCCTGTGTCATAATTCAATCATCAGATATCTGTTGAATGCTCACTATGTATAAAATTTTGCTGTATAA
>JAQQSK010015410.1:0-10787 GCA_028658325.1 Potorous gilbertii
TCTCTCTCTCTCTCTCTCTCTCTCTCTCTCTCTCTCTCTCTCTCTTCCCTTTTAGGTTAGAGCAGTAAGAGTCTTTGCATTCTCTTCATAGGCAGAAATGAATATGCTGATTTTTCTGGAAGGAAGAGAAGTGACCAGAAGTCTTTCTGTCTTTCTGTTTGTAGTTGGCAAGTCCATGTGGCTTCAAGCTAAGGAGAGATCAAGTGAGTACAGGGGGATATAGCCTTACCATCTGCCATTCAGAAATAAATAGCTACCTCATATTTTTAAAGATTACTTTTAAGAATTATAATTCCTCATATGGTTCCCATTTTCTGTATACCTAATGACCTCTGAATCTCTACAAGGAACCTACCATAGACCATATGCTTAGTTCACTAAATCTCCCCAGAAAAAAATTGTTGGTTTATTTAGCAGGATTCAGTGTATTGAACACTCTAGTACTAAGAAAAAACTTGGCCCTCAATAGATTTGGGGTGTGGAAATTTCAGTATTGCTTGGGAACTTCTTGGATTGTATTATATATGTTATCACACATGTTTCCTGGAAAAAATAACATGACAAGAATTATGAATCTCATTTGCTATGAATTGGAGACAGGAGAATAAGTAGATGGAAAGGAGACTGAGTGAGAGATAGTCTCACTCATGTCCTTTCCATAAGACACTGAATTCTTAATTCTAAGATTGAAGATCTCAGAAATGAAGAGATAGGGTTATCACTGAGAAATGCTATCCCAGATAACTCCTAGATTTCAATTTTATTAATAAGTTCAATTTATGCCTCTTCAGCATTAGCTGTGGTAGAATTATAAAATTGGGGAACTATGTCTTCTTTTCCTTTGCTTCTGTATTCTGGACTTGAGTGATATCTTCTCCCCTCCTGCTTCAGAAACCCGATGGACTCTTACTCTTCCTTTATAGAAGTTGGATCTCTCTATTTCATTTCATTCATAAGCATGAAAAGACTACTAATATCTTCAAGTGCGTGCCCTCCTGTGTGGTGGGGATGGGTCTGAAATCTACCAAATTGGCCTTAAGTCAGATAAGGGAGTCCTTATCTTTTTGTGTGCGTCATTAACCCCTTTGGCAATTTGGTGAAGTCTTTGGATCCATTCTCAAAATAATATTTCAATGCAATAAAAAAAAGTACATGTGATTGCAAAGAAAGTCAATTATATTGAAATACAGTCATCAAATTATTATTTTAAAAGTTCATTAACTCAAGATTAATAATCTCTGAACTTGATGGATGAAGCTTTAATGAAAACTTTTGGGGGCTTGGAGGTTTTCCTGACCAGTCAAAATTGGTGAAATTGAATTTTTTTCCTCCTTCCTGTTCCTCTGCCCACCCTTGGGTAGAATTGCCAATGAGCAGAAAAAAGAAATAACACAAGACAGGCATGGCACAGAGAGAGACTGAAGGAAAACAAGGGGACTCGAATAACCCATTGACTGAATAATCAAACCTAACTCCTCTTAATTAGACAAAATCACATAGCTAAACAATGAGAGAGACTTGATTTTCTTAACTTTAGGGATATGGGATAATTATATATGTTGACTTGCATTATGGCCATGGTTCTGGAGGATTGATAAAGAAGAATGCTTCCTACCTCTTAATGGGGATATAATGAGCTAATATGCATATACAAAACACACTTATGGACATGGCTGATTTGGGAATATGTTTGACTGTGTTTATGAGATACAAGATTTCTTCTTTCCTTCTTTGCTCCCATCCTCCCTCCCTCTTTTTCCTCCTTCCTTCCATCTTTCCCTTGTTTTTTTTCCTTGATTCTTTCCTTCCTTTCCTTTCCTTTTTACCATGGTGGGTGGAGAAAGGTGGGAAGGAGAAAAAGTGCTTGATTACTGAAAAAAATTTAAATATATGTATATACATATATATTTATAAAATCACTACAGTATGCAAACATAATTGTATAGCTATATTGTATAGTTTGATGGGTACTTTATTAATGAGGCCATACATTCTCTAATGAGACCATACTTTCTCTAATGAGGCCATACATTCTCTGGTGTAAAGTTTTTAAAAATTTAAAGTTCTCCAAGCTTCTTCATGTTTTGGGAGTTTGCCCAGTGTTCTTGCACAGCACAAGTGTTTATGGATTCTATTAACCTAAAAAGGCTTCAAGTATAGTTCTGGTTATGGGCTCTGCTTCTGTCATCTGTGGACAAGCCTTGCTTAGTTCAGTGAGGCTCAACACAAGGTTGACTTCAGGATTATGAATTTTCTTGGTCCTGGCACCTTTTGAAGACGATGAATCTCTTTTGCTAGAGAGTACTTTGGTGCTTAAAGTGCTGAAGTAAAAAGATGATAGCTATCTATGTTTATGTTTTGAATGTACTCTTCCTTATGGCAGGAGAATGTAAAAAAATTGCTTTGTTAGTATCTTTCTTACTTTTGAATTCTCCGTTCTTCTATTTTCCAATCCCCGAATGAATGAATGAAAAAAGTATTTATTTAAGTACTTACTCTATGGCAATCACTGTGCTAATTTCAGGGGGAGTGGGCAGGATAAAAATACAATATAGAGTCAATCTTTGTCCTCCTCATGCTTATGTTTAATAGGAGGAAAGTACTCATATGGTGGCTTAAGAGAGGTATTTTGGTTTGGAAAATCACAATAATGGAGAATGGAGATATGAATAGGTAAACTGTTGCATCTTTTCCTGTGACAGCGGCAATATTGATTTTCTTATGGGTCTAGAACTAGAAGGAGTTGGGGGTGGGGTAAGAGAGAATAAGCATGTGGTACCAAGCAAGATAATGACTGGGGTGTAAAGTGAAGCATGGATAGATACAGAGAGCTATGAAAAGCATTCAGAGCAGCTAAGTGATGCAGTGGATAGAGTCCTGGAGTCAGGAAGACCTGAGTTCAAATCTGACCTCAGACACATACTAGTTGGGTGACTCTGGGTAAGTTATTTAACCCTGTTTGTCTCAGTTTCCTCATCTATAAAATGAGCTGGAGAAAGAAATGGCAAACCACTCCAGCATTTTTGCCAACAACATGCCAAAAGAGGTCACAAAGAGTTGGACATGACTGAAAATAAAGAGACCAAACAATAACAACCATGGAAAGCATTCACTAATTAGAGCCCCAGGGCAGCAGTTTCAGCCCTGAAACCTTAAATCCTCCCATGGCATGGTTTCTGTTCTGGTGCAACAGGGAGGAAGGCAAGAGGTTGGACATGGCATGGTCATAGGATCAGAGCTGTAGAGTTTGAAAGGACTTGAGATATCATCCAGCCTAACTCCTGCATTTTACAGATGAGGAAAATTAGATCAATAAGAACTTGTCCAAAGTCACATAAGAAATAAACATCAGAAGGGGAATTTGAACTCAGATCTCTGATTTCAGAGCCAAGACATTTTCCACTGTACCATGGTAGCCTTCTTGTTCTCAGCATCTTTTGGTTGTAAAACAAAAAGAAATGTGAAATATACAGGATAATGCAAGGTAATCAGTTCCACTGGAATTGTACCCATTGTGCCTTCAGAACATTTGGTCATAAGAGGCTAAGTACACATAATGCAGTACTCAATGATGCAAAGCAGACTATGCAGTCCATAGCTAGATTATAACCTCTTGCCCAAGAGCATATTGTCTATATCCAGGACCTTGCAGAACTCAGGATTCTGACAGTCAAAAATAAGTACATGGGAGACCATCACCTTTCATTCTCTCTGAATGAAAGAGGAAAGAGAAGTATCCTCTTGATCACATTAATTAGAATAGGAGCCATAAAATGTCCAGTATAATGGAATGTCCTCTCTGGCTTCTGCCACAATATAGATTTAAAAGCTGTTTTATTATGAACTTAATAACTATCAACCAAACAAATAATCAAATAAACATGCAAAATAAGAAGAAAATACAGACATAAATTCTTAATATATTGTAGTATAGATTTTCTTTCTCTTTCATTTTTATAAAAATAAACTTTATTGATGACTTTCATTTTTAGATCATCATTATTTCTGGATACATCACCCCCCCTCACAAATGCCTCCCTTGTACCAAAGAATCACATTTAAGCAATAACATTCAACACCATGGTTGACATTTTATGCAAAATTCTTCACCCATAATCCCTCACCTCTCCACTGAAAGGAGGGAGGTGGTTCTTCATCTCTTCTCTGGGCTGAGGTTGGTCAATATAATTACTCAACATTTGGCTTCACTTTAGGGTTGGACAGCTAGGTGGTACAGTAGGTAAGAGGGTGGGACTAGGAGGCAGTACTTCCTTACCTGACCTTAAATACTGCCTCAGATATTTACTGGCTGAGTGATGCTGGACAAGATACCTAACTCGGTTTGTCTCAGTTTCCTTATCTGTAAAATGGGGGTACTTTCTTGTGAGGATCATAAAAGATAACATGTACAGCGTTTTGCCAAACTTAAAACTTTTTATAAATAACTATGAACTATTGTTCACACTAGGATAGTCGTGTGTATTTTTCTTCTGATTTGTTCTATATCAATTCATTCAAATAATCCCATGTTTCTCTGAATTATTCATATTCCTTACCATGCATTTTAGCAAAGCAGAACCAAGTAAATTAACAACAAAAAAATTTCTGAAATGGTGCTTGACCTTTATCATCTTTTTAGTTTCTAAATTTACTTACCTTCTTTCATATATGTATGCATTTTTATGTACACATGTATATGTATTCCATTATTTACATATGTATTTAAATATGGAGACAGTTTTGTTCCTACCAAGTCCTTTTCCATCACTTAATATAAAGTTTTAAATAACAATATAGATTTTAAATAATATTTCAAATTGTAATCTTCAGTAGTTCTCTATTGCCTCTAAATTGTAATCTTCAGTAGTTCTCTATTGCCTCTAGGATAAAATGCATAAAACCTTCAGCCTGTCGGTTGAAGTTCACCTCGATTTGGATTTCACCTTCCTTTCCAGTTTTATTTCATTAAACTCTTTTATAGACTCTTAATTGTTCCCTGTCAAAGAAACTCATTTTCCATCTTTATCTTTAGTATCTCTCCAACTCCAGCTCAAGTGCCACAAAACCTTTCCTGATCTCTCCTTCCCTGCCCCAACATTATCCCACCTTCCCTCTTAAAATTACTCTGTGTACGATTTCAAATGTATTTTGTATTTGTTTGTCTGTGTCCATGGTGTATTTTCCCTCCCTGTCCCCTAGGTCAGAGGTGGAGAACCTGCAGCCTTGAGACCCCATGTGACCCTTTAGGTCCTCAAGTGCAGCTCTGTGAATCCAACAAACTTGGATTTAGTGAAAGGGTCACAGTTGGGAACTTAGAGGGCCACATGTGGCCTCGAGGACACAGGTTCCCCACCCCTGGATTAGAGCACAACTCCCCTGAAGGCAAGGATTACTTCAATTTTTTTTGTGTTTGTTTTTCTAGGACTTAGCATAGTACCTTGCACACACTAGTTGTTCAAAATTTTCTGGTGAATTGAGAGTAAATAAAAAATTCAGGCATCAGAGCAGTAATAGACTTCCTCCTGGGAGTACTAAAATCAGAATGATGATGAAGTCCTTGAGGGAGACCAGTTACTCTGACAAATGAGAGCCTGTTGGACATTCTGAGCTAGGTCAAGAAAAGGTTTCAAAGAAATTGCAAGTATTTTTAATTGCCTTTTGTATTTTTTCTCCACTGAAATGCTACTTATGTCTTGTTGTGACATGTAGAAAGCTCTGGGTTCTCAAGAAAATGTATGGTTTAAACAAAAAACAAAAACAAAGCATTGACTAAGATCTTATTTTGTGCTAGTCACTATACTAAGATCTGGGGATACAAAGAATGGCAAAAACACCATTTCTACCATTAAGGACTTCATATTCTAATGGAGGAGAAAACAAGCAAACAACTATGTACGGATGGCAGCGGGGTGACATAGTTGCTGGTGTTAGGCTTAGGAAGACCTGAGTTCAAATCCTACCTTCAAGATTTTGCCAGGCATGTGACTGACTATGGGCAAGTGGCTTACCCTCCTTTCAGTCTCAGTTTCTTCACCTGTAAAACAGTGATAATAATGATATCTACCTCCCAGAGTTATTGTGAGGAACAAATGGGACTGTATTTGTGAAGTACTCTGCAAATCTTTAAGCACTACATACCGTATATATATATATATATATATATACATATTGTATACATACTGTATGCACACTGTATATCTATCTACCTGTCAGTCTAGCTGTAATTATCTAGCTACCTACCTCTCTATCTTTCCATCTACCTCTATCTACCTACCCACCTACCTGTCTACCTGTATCTATTTATCTATCTACATCTATCTATCTTTCCATCCATCCATCCATCCATCTATCTACCTATCTATCCATCTACTTACTTATCTACCTGTATGGCTGTCTACCTCCATCTTTATTTGTTTATCTACCTATTCATCTGTCTATTTAGCTCTCTGTCTTGTGTTTACATCTATCTGTCTGTCTGTCTATCTGTCTGTCTATCTATCTATCTGTTGTGATGTTACAGGAAAGGCAAAGAACAGTGAGCTAGAAGTCAGGAGTTATCTACTTTTGAATCCTGATTTAGAAACTTACTAATTCTGTGACCAGGGGTAAGTCAAGACTCGCTAAGTCTCAGGTTGCTCATCTCTGAGAGAGGGAGAATACCACAGTAATTACTCCACACAAGGTTAAGGGAGATGCAGTGAGATGATGTATATATAGCACTTTAAGTTGTGAACTCTAAGGTGCTTTGAAAATGTCTGCTGTAATTAATGCCAACTGAGTATAAGTTCTAGCCATTTTTGCCTATCTGAAAGAACTGAGCTAGAGCTTGGGATAGTGGAAAGAACCTTGGCTTTGGAGCCATCTAGGATGGAATTTCAGCTCTGCCACTTCTTACTATTTCATCTTGGGCAAATCACTTAAACTTTTGGGACCTTCGTTTCCTCATCTATAAAAAATGAATTAGATTAGACAATCTCTAAGGTCCTTTGCAGTCCTCTCATTATCTAAAATCTATGGTGTAATGACTTTTTGCTTTACAAAATAATTCTTTGCTGCTTTAAATTTTTTAATTAATTTTGTAAAGTCCTCTTGGTTTTTTCTCCAGTATCTCTCTTCCTCCCTGAGAGTCATCCCACATAATAACATTTTTAAAGACAAAAAGAAAAAAGAAAGGAAAAAATCAGCACAATTGATCAATGCATTGAAAAAGTCTGAAAATATGTGCAGTGTGTAACAACCTTCAGAAAGGAGTGGGTTATGAGTGTCCTTTCATATCTCTTATTTCAAGTCATGCTTGATTTTTATTATTTCATTGATTCTCTGCTTTTTGAAAGAATTCACCAAAGATTCCCTTAAGTAGGCAGCTCCCCTGGGTGCTAAATAATTAACTACTTGATGAAGAATCACAAAGTCATTGACTGAATTCTAAGTGACCTCAGAGGTCATTTTCTATACCCCTCCCCCCATCTAAATCATTAATCCCGTGTACATCTTGAGCAAGTAGTCACTGAGCTTCTCCTTGGTAACCTCCAGCGATGGGGAACTCACTATGTTCACCAAAGCATCCCATTTTATCTTCAGACAGCTCTAATTGTTAAAAAGAATCCCCTTATGTTGAACTGAAATTTGCCTCCCTTAGCTTTCCACCCAAGTGGAAAACTTACATTTATCCCAATTAAATTTTATCTTATTTGCTTCAGTCCAATGGCTCTAGCCTGTCAAGATCCTTTTGAATTTTGACTCTGTCATGTAATGTGCCACTTCTCCTTCCCAGCTTTGTAGCATTTGCAAATTTGATAAGCATGCCATCTTTTTCTTTATCTAAGTCATTAATAAAAATATTCAATAGCGTAAGGCCAAATATAGCTCCAGGATGGGTAGGTGGCATAGTGGATAGAGCGCTGGACCTGGAATCTGGAAGAACTAAGTTAAAATCTGGCCTCAGACACTTACTAACTATGTGAACCTGAGCAAGTCACCTAACCCTGCTTGCCTCAGTTTCCTCATCTGTAAAATGAGCTGGAGAAGGAAATGGCAAACTATTCTAGTATCTTTGCCAAGAAAACCCCAACTGGGGTCACGGAGAGTCAGGCACAACTCAACAACAAAATATAATTCTTCAGTGGACTTCACTGGAAGCCTTCTAAGTCGACATGAAACCATTAATGATTATTCCTTCGGTCCTGTCACTCACTCTGTTATGAACTCACCTATTGTCTAGTCCAAGGATTAGCAAATCTCAATCCTCCAGCCAAATCTAACTCACTGCTTATTTTCGTATAGTCCTCGCGCTATGAAGGCAGCTGTGGATGAGTCAGTAGAGTACTGGGCCTAGAGTCTGGAAGACCTGAGTTCATATCTAGCTTCAGATACTTCTTATCTGTGTGGCCCTGGGCAAGTCACTTAACTTCTGATTGCTGGATCCACTGGAGAAGAAAATGACAAGCCACTCCAGTATCCTTGCCAAGAAAATCCTATGCACAGCTATGGTCTATGGCTTACAAAGAGTCAGACATGGCTAAACATCAACAAACTGAGAAGAATTTTGTTTGTGTATCATACAAAAACAGATGGTAGGCCAGAGTTTGCCTGAAGGCTATGGTTTGCCAACCCCATTTCCACACTTCTCCATCTCTTCTGTAGGAATATCAGGAGAAACTTTGTCAAATGATAAAATCTTGGTTAAACTACATATATAATATTTTCCTAATTTTTCAGTTAAGTAACCTAGTCAAAAAGTGGCAATGTGAGTAGTTTGGCATGACCTGCTCCTGATGAACCGACGCTGTCTCTTTGTACATATAGATATAGACAGATTTATACACATGTATTTGTATGTATGTGTGTGTGAGACATTTACAAACCATCCATTTGATAGTATGTTTTAGAATTTTGCCAGGAATGAAAAGCAAACTTATCAGACTACTGTTTTCTAATTCCACTCTCCTCTCATTTTTGGAAACTTGAGTTTCTGCAAATCTATGCTACCTTTCTTGTTTTTCCATAAGCTTTCAAAATCCCTGACAATGACATTAGCTCAACTCTGATGTCTTGTTCTTTCAACATTAACCATTTAGATCCCCAGGAGCCACTCTTCATGTAGCAAGAAGGAGGACAAAGCAGTGTTAAGATTTTCTACATATTAAAGGTTAATCAAAAGTAAAGACTGTATATCTGGAGTGATTGTCCATGGGAGATGATGATTTGAGTCATTGGAATTTGAATTTACCAACCACCATTTTAGGGATATATTTATTGTACACAGTAGGGCTCTACTGGTGTTCTTCAAATAATAGCTTAGTGAATGTTTCAACTCTCTTGGGGCAGCTCGGTGGCAATGGATAGAATGCCAAGCCTGGAGTCAGGAAGCCTTATCTCCCTGAGTTCAAATCTGCCTCATTGGCTTACTAGCTATGTCACCCTGAGCAAGTCACTTAACCTTCTTTACCTCAGTTTTCTCATCTGTAAAATGAGCTGGAGAAGGACATGGCAAACTATTCTAGTATCTTTGCCTCTCCAGTATTTTGCCAAGAAAACCTGAAATGTATCATTCTCAGAATGTCTCCTTTATTTCACTCCCTGACTTCTTCCATAGGGTTGGGTGGGGGTGGAGAACTGAGTGAGTAAGGACAGAAAAATGCTTGTAGGCTTATCTAGACTCAGAATCCATTTATAAGTCAGGTTTAAGTACAGAGGAAGAACAAATGAGACTGGAACCATGTCATTGGACTTGTTTAAAATAAGTAAATAATGGAGTACTTGGGCACCGGCAGCCATCTAAAGACCTTGCCTGCATTTGAGGGTATCTGATTGCCATGTTTTCTGTTCTTTTGCTGCTTTATTCTGAGCAGCCAGAGATCCGTGCTCCTCATTTACTGTTCTCCTTCTTTCTTTTTCTTGGCCTCCATATTTCCTCAGTGTTCAATGACTGCAGAAATTTCCACTTTTCTCCTGAAATCAAGGTCTTTCTCTGCTCTTTTTGGAGATTAGTGGACTTAACTTTGGTGATAGTTGGGGTGGGAACTATGGAGAGAAGGAAAGTTGGATAGATTAAAGACTGTCCAGTTTCCATTTGGAGACTAGTTAGGTTTGGGGAGAGGGAAATGGAGTGATGGGAACCATTCCACAATACATCCTAATTATCCATCTTCTAGTCCACTATTTCAAGCCAAAAATGTTTCTGGAAATTGGGTTGTCTAAAGAGAGATGTGAGCCAGAAGGGTCAACAATTACTTTTCTCCGTGTTCCTAAAACTTTAACCAGGTAACAGATCTGGAAAATGGTAGAGTATCAGGGTTTAGCTTGGAGTTGAGGATTGGGTGTGTAGTAGAAAGTTTCTGAGAGAAATATAGATTTATATTGCCTCATTTGCAACTAATTAGTTTTGTATATGCTCTGTTGATTGCTGTGGGCTTATTTATTTCTTCACCTTCTCTCTGTTTATTTAAGGGTTTACAGAGAGCCTGAGAAAGAGTCAGATGGAGTTTGGGAAGAACATGTGTCTCTGAGAAAATTTTCTTGGAATAGGGAACTGGAAAACCATGAAACCATGGGCCAGATGAGGAAAATGAAGAGAAAGTCACATGTGCCATCATTCTGGTGAAACAGAACCAGCATCCTCAGTGATGTTTTATTTTTCTACAAATTAGTAAGAGGTGGTTTTAGAACAAATAAGAAAAAATCCAGTGTGCTACAGTGGAAGCAGCATAGGGTCTGGAGATCCTGGATCCTTCCTACTACTTATTTGCATAACTTTGGCGAAGTTATTTAACTTCTCTTTGGTTTCC
>JAQQSK010015411.1:0-10786 GCA_028658325.1 Potorous gilbertii
CCCACCCCCGCCTAGGTCCGCCCAGCTAGTGCTTGGGGTCTGGGATTCAAATGCTGCTCCCCAGCCTCAGGGCTTTCAGTGGCAGGCCTGGCTGCTATTCAATGGGAGCTTAATTCCTGGTGCTCAGGTGGGGGCAGGGCCACCTCCCAGGCTCAGTTCCCTCAGGGGGTTTATGCAGAGACCTTTTGTAATGGAGCTGCTGTCAAGCTCTTGCCTGCTCTGGGAGCCTCTGGCCACCTGCTGCCTCTGCCGCTGCCTCTGTCACTGCCTCCCGAGGAGGCCTGAGTGCCGGAGACACCCCACTCCCCTCTCGGCCCGTCTCACTGACCTGTGAGTCTGTGGGTGGAGGGAACTTCGAGGCTGGAGAGTCCGTCCCTGAAGCCTGCTCGGATCTGCTCGCTCCTCTCAGTGCCACGGCCAGGGCAGGGGAGGGCTCCACTCCCATGCAGTACGCGATGGACCCCCGGGGTTGGTTTTTCAGGGCTCTCTGGAACGGAAATCTCCTTCACTGTGTTGCTGCGCAGCTTCCACTGTTCCAGAATTTGTCGGGAGTTCTTTTTAGAGGAAATCCATGGGCTATGGGTTCGGAGCTAGCATAGGTGAGTCTTTCTACTCCGCCATCTTGGCTCAGCCCCTCAGAAAAGTTTTCTAGTTTCAAAGTACTTTCTGTCTTCAATTGTTATTGTCTATTTGTGTGTCTTAAATAGACACTTCCCTGGTGTTCTTGCATTGAGTCCCCAAGCCATCACTTCAACCAGCAACAGATAAGTAAGTATTAAGCATTTACTCTGGGGGAGAAACAATACACCATCCCTTCCCTCATAGATGGAGGAATTGGAAACAATAACCAGTTGAGAAGACCAAGTATAGACAACGAAAAGTTAATTGATACAAGACAAGCCATCTGACAGTTATCTGAGTAGCCCAGGCCAGAGTTCAGGGAAGTCAGTGATCTCAGGAGGCAGTATGGTTCCAGTACTACCCCTTGTCCAAACTTCTTTGTTGGATGGTTGAATGCACCATCATCTCTCTAGTCTCTTAGTTTTCTAACCTTGGGATCATCCTCAACTCCTCACTGTCTCTCACCTTGCCATTTCTACCTCCATATCATATCTTGTAACCAACCCCTTCCCTTTACTCACCTTACATCTCTAGGTAATTGCAATGGCCTACTGGGATCTCCCAGCCTCAAGTCTATTCCTCCTCCAGCTCATCCTCCACTTAGTAACCACAGTGATTTCTCTTACATATAGGTTTGACCACTTGAGTATGTTCAGGGAAGACTAGTACCTCTGGTGTGAGGGCTGCTCTTGAGTTTTCCCAGTCACCAATGGAGTGAAGCAAGACTGTGTGCTTGTTCCCATGCTTTTTAGCAGGACATTTTCAGCAATGTTGTCAGACACCTTCAATGAGAATGTGCATGACATCAAAGTAAGCTACTGCACTGATGGTAAATTATTTAACTGGAAAAGGCTACAAGCCAAGACTGAAGTGGAGGGAGAGTTGGTGCATGATTTTTTGTTTGAAAATAATTGCAAACTCAATGTAGCCTCTGAAGCTGAGATGCAACAAAATAGGGATCTGATTATCTGCTGCTTATGCTAATTTTGGGTCTAACAATTAATACCATACCATTCGTATGTGGAGCCATCAGTTACAGCAAATAGAGAAGTTTTGAAAACTATGGATAAGTTCACTTACGTTGGCAGTATAGTTTCCAAGATTGTAAACATGGATAATGAGGTTGACACACACATTGCGAGAGTTAAGGTCAGTGTTTTGGAGGCTCTGAAGGAAAGTGTGGGAGAGAAGAGGTATTAGACCGACTACCAAACTAAGGTCTACAGAGTTATTGTGTTGGCTTCATTGTTTTACGCCTGTGAAGCCTGGACAATATACCAGTATCATGCCACATCACTTCCATTTGAATTGTCTCAGGAAGATTCTGAAGATCACCTGGCAGGATAAGGTACCAAACATCAAAGTCTTTTTTAGAACTAAACTGCCAAGCATTTGAACTCTACTAAAGAGAGCACAACTCCTCTGGACTGGCCACATTATTAGAATGCCAAATGTACATTTGCCTAAAGACTATTTTGTGGAGAACTCATATAAGGCAAGCATTCATGTGGTGTTCAGAAGAAATTATATGATACAAGGACACTCTCAGGGTCTCTTTGAAAAACTTTGGAATTGATTGTGTGATGTGGAAGACACTGGCACAGGACCGCCCTCATCAGAGAAGATGCTGTGTTCCATGAGCAAAGCAGAATTGAAGTAGCTCAAAAGAAACTGGAAATGCAAAAATTTTGGAGAATCCACCCCAAATGTTCACATGGACTATTTGGACCTGACCTGTAGAATATTCCAACCTCATATGGGTCTGATCAGCCACAGTCAGGCACAATGTACCTTGACCCTAATGTAGTGATGTCATTTTTGGTCCTCTTTGAGAACAAAAGACAACAGCCACCAACTAGATTTAACCATGTCACCTTTGATAAACTTCAGGGGCTTCCTGTAGCTTCTAGAAAATCCAATGTAACCCCCCCCTCCTGTTTGGTCTTTAAAGCCCAACACAACCCAATCCCACCTTATCTTTCCATCTTTATTGGACATTACTTCCCACAAGCTCCTCAAGAGCAGGGATAATTTTTTTTTTACCTTTCTTTGTACCCTAGCACTTAGCACAATGCCTGCAGTGTAATAGGCTCTTAAGGAATGTTTGTTGACTGCACACTGCAATCCAGCCATACTGGCTTTCTCCCTGTTCCATCTTCTATCTCCATGCCTTTGTACTAGCCGACTTCCAGACATAGAAGACATTCTCTCTCCATTCTCACTTCATAGAATTCCTCTATTCCTTCAAGATGCAGCTCTAGTTCTATTTAGTGCATGAAGCCATTGTTTGCCTCCCAAACTACCTTATCATTAGCTACTTCCTATTTATTTGCATTTATTCTCTTTATATTTTATATATATAAAAATATATGAGAGCAGAGGCAATTAATTCTAGCCCATTATCCCTTCTCTTTGGCTCCCAACCTCCTACTTCTCCTCCTGACAGGAATAAAAGTTATCCTTGAAGAAGGGTGAGAGGAGAAGGAGATACTAGAAATATATGTATATATATATATATATATATATATATATATATATATATTTTATATATAAAATATATTATATTTTATATTTATCCTTTTTATTTGCCATTAATATTTTCCACATTAGAATATAAGCTCCTTGAAAATAGACATCATTTCACCCAGTGCCTGGCACAGAGTAAAAAGTAAATATTTTTGATTGATGGTTTAATTGGTTGATTAAAAGAGTGCTGGCTTGGGAACCTGAAGACCTAGCATCAAATTCTGCCTACAGAAATAACTAATCCGTGAAATAACTAGCCTCCTTGAACCTCAGTTTCTTCCTCTATTAAATAAGGGGATAGAATTAGGTGACCTCCAAGGTTTTTTCCTGCTCTCAAACCATGATCTCCGAGGTCTGAGAACGGGTAAGAGAAGGCTCCATGGAAGAGATGGGAGTTGAGACATGTCTTGAAGATTGGGAAGGATTCAACTGGGAAGGCTGAGCTGGCTGAAGAGTTTTTTTGGAATTTTACCTGATCCTCTTAATTGGTAGGGCTTCCTCCTTCTTAAAATTATCTTGTATTTAGTTAGCTGCATAGCTGATAGAATACAAGCTTCTTGAGGCAGGATCTAGTTTTCGTTTTGTTTTTATATTCTTAGCACCTAGGACAGTGTCTTCTGCATTCTTCAGGGAATCTGTGATTTTGAATATAGGGAGGATTCCCAGAAAGGAGAGTCTTAGAGAGTTACCTGAGACTCAAAGACGACTTGCTAGTGGTTACATCGCTAATAAATGTGAGAAGCAGATTTTGGATACAGATCGTTCTGACTTCAATTTTGGCACCTATCCACTCTGGCATACTGCTTCACCTTGTATATATCTCACATATATAGTAGACACACATTAACTAGATACTTATTGAAAGCCTGCTCATTGAATTGGGGCTCACAATATCCTATGTATGTGCAACCTGAATCCCAGAGTCAGTTGGTATAGGACTCGCTCCTCATTGGTGGAGAGCAATACTCCGTGCATGGGATGGGGCAGAGTTTTTGAGAAGGGAAAAGAGAGATCTGGTCTCTTCAGTCACTTCAGGTCTCTTCTGTCTCCAGCTTTCAGAAAGAAGATGGACAATGCCAACCCCTCTTCAGGTTGCTGGAGGGAGAAAAAGATTCGGGGAAGAAACCAACATGAAAGGAGTTGGCAATCTCTGTCATGTCCTCATTCCCAAATGGTTACACTAGAGACTTAATGGAAATTTCCCCTTTTGAGTGAGATGTGACTCTCTCTTTCTCTCTCTCTCTTTTTCTCTGTCCATCCTTCCTTCCTTCCTTCCTTCCTTCCTTCCTTCCCTCCTTCTTTCCTTTCTTCCCTCCTTCTATTCATCTTAGCTGAGCTGAGCTACCTTAGGCCTAGTGAGAGAACTCTTTCATTGTGTATTACCTGATATATATTTAGTAGGAAGGATTGCAGACCTTGAATATAGAGCTTGGGTTGCTCCTTTCCCCATTAGTGAAGTAATCAGAAGTTTAGCTTGAACCTTAAAATTACATCCCTTAGACTAATAATATTTAAGGGAGCACATGCAATTAATTCTAGTCCATTATCCCTTCTCTGTGGCCCCCAACCTCCTACTTCTCCTCCTGGCAGGAATAAAAGTTATCCTTGAAGAAGGGTGAGAGGAGAAGGAATAGAAATGTATCTATTCTGGCCTCCCTGAGAAACAAATCAAGACAACCCTCATTACATTTATACTATACAGTTTCCGATACCCACATCTCACATAATTCAATCCTTCCTTCAACAAACTTTCATTAAACATGTGCTGAGCAATTCCTGTTTTCCTCCAGGGACACCCCTACCCCCATCCCATCATCCCATGGGAAACTTTATTTTCTTTCCCTTAATAATAGCTTCACATTTCGATTATGCTTTAAGATTTATAAAAACGCTTTCCTCACCACAGGCCTGTAGTGTGTAGTATGGAAGGAGCATGAGGCAGGCTTCTGATCATGGCAGTCTAAGGGTGCACCTGCAGCAGGAAAAGGAAGAGGAACCTCTCACTCATCCAAGAATCAAAAGCTATTTGTTCTCAAAGTAACCGTAGTTAAACTTGTACAGCTAGGGGACCTTGTGCTTTGTCTAGCTCTGCCAATATCCAGAATAACCCAGGAAAATGTATTGTCTTCTCTTCTGTATCACTCCTAGGTTTTTAACCTAAAGTACTTCCCAAGAGCAACATTCATTTTTTAAAGTAACATTCATTTTTCACAAGTTACCAGATTTTGTCTTTTATATAAAATGACTTAATTTGATTTTTAAAATTCTGAATATAATGACCACCAAATAAAATGAACATTTCTATACATAAGATAGAACAGAAAAAGTGAATTGTACCTGAAACTATGAATCTTTATTTTGTACATCTTACTTTTTGTTTTGAATATATAATAAGTTCACCGTGTAACTTTCAAAACTAACCTGCTTGTCTGTGTTTCCCTCTTTTCTCTTCCGTGCATCATTAATATTAGAAGGACTATATATGTCAATTGATGCAAAATGTCATAATTTTACTTTGAAATAGAAATGTTTACCCTACTATCTCTACTTTTTTTTGCATTATGGATTTTTTTAAAAATGCAGCAATGTATGCAGCTTGGTCCTTGGAGGTATTCCTAAATTCTGGTCCTTCTAGTGTTAAAAAGAAAAATGTTCAGTGACTTTTCTTTTTCTCTCCTTCTCTCTCTCTGTCTCTCTCTCAAATTTGGAACTTGAATTTTTTTGAAAGAATGTTTCAAATTGTCTTTACATGTAACTAGAGAAAAATAAAATATTTAATAAAAAAGAATGACAGAAACAAAGTCCCCTGATATATATACATATCAAGCAAACAAGTTCCCACAGTGGCTGTATAAGAAAATATATGTCTCATTCTCTCATGGAATCTACCATCCTTCTGACAAGAAGTGGGTAGAATGTAGGGAGGGGGTCTGCTAGCAAATGCTTAACAACAATCTCTCTGAAAAAATTTACAAATGACAGTTTTAAGCTTACTCCACATTTTTAACATTTCCATCACTTTCTTATGCCTAGACAATCAATAAAACAATAAGTCAAGCCCTGATTTGTAGCACTTGCCGATTAATTTTCAAGGTCTAAATGCTAATGCTGAACATTTAACAGGATTTGAGGTGGCTCCAGCATGGCATGCTTCATCTTTGGTCTTCAGGAATTACAGTTGGTCATTGAGTTGATCAGTCCTTAAGAATGTCAAGTTTGACAACATCGTGTGATGATCGACTATGAATGACTCGACTCTTTTCTGCAACACAATGATCCAAGACAAGTACAAAGGACTCAAGGAAAATAAATGCTATCCATATCCAGACAAAGAACCGATGGACTCTGAATGTAGATTGAAGCATATTTTTTTCACTTTATTCTTTCTAGTGGTTTTTTTTCCTTCCCTTTTGATCTGTTTCTTCTTTTACAACTGTGACTAATATGGAAATATTTTTTACATGATAGCACAATGTATAAACTATATCAAACTGCCTACCATTTTTAGAAGAGGAGAGAGGAGGGAGGGAGAAAAATCTGGAACTTAAAATCTTGTAAAAATGAATGCTAAAAATTTTCTTGACATGTAACTGAGAGAAAAAAAGAAAATAGTACAAAAAAAATGCCTTGAGAACTCTCCCTGAAGACAGCTTATAAGTAAATTAAGAATGTGATAAATCTGATCCTAAATCTGATCCTAAATGTAGCTCAGGGCTTGTTTCTTTTTCTTTATCTGAGTGTGACTATTCCCACCCTGCATTTAAAGAGACTGAATTCCAGAAAAGTTAGGCAACTAGTACAAGGTCACTCAGTGTGTCAGGTTTGGATGTAGGATTCAAATCCATTTTTCTCAACTTCAAGACCCTAGTTTTTCTTTTCTTCCCATATGTCACGTTTAATGTTCCCAAAATCTTGGAGATCTTATTCTCCATCTGAAGATGTTCCTCAGTGGCCCATGGATGATAGTTATACTCTCCCATCCTCTAGCCCAGGGATGGGGTACCTGTGGCTTCGAAGTCACATGTGAGCCTCTAGTTTCTCAAGTGTGGTCCTTTGACTGAATCCAAACTTCAAGTGTCAAAGGCTAAAGGCCTCAAGGCCTCAGATTCCCATGCTCTACCCACTTAGGTTCATTGCAGAGTTGAAAGCGAAGTGGGACTTTGCCCCAGGCCTTGATCCTGCAGGCATGGAGGGATGGGAAGAGGGTTAAGACTGAAAATGACACCCAGGATGAAAACCCGAATGACTGGAAAGGATGGTGGTGCCCTCGACCGACCTTAATAGGGAAACTCAGAAGAGGAAGAGGTGGGTTGGAGAGGAAAGATCATGTAATAAGTACACATATTGTAACTGATTCGATTCATCCTTTGTGATTCACCTTGTCCTATTCTAAATGAAAAGGGGGAGAGAGGGGATATTATTGACTAAGTGTCAGAGCATGACTTCTAAGAAGCACCTGCAAAAAAGACACAGGGTGGCCTGGGGAACAGAGTATGAAGTTGGGGGGAGGAAAGAGGATTTTCTCAGCTCCCATAGTCACTGCTGAATTAGATTATGTCCAGTTTATAAATACCCTGGGGGCTAATTACCTTTGCAGAAGAAGGAAAGTTGAAAGTTAGAATAGTGAAGGAGGGAACAGGATGGGGGATAAGGGTAGGTATATTTGTGTTAGAGAAAGGTGCCGGAAGGTAGAGAAGTGGATAGAGCCACCAGCCTGGAGTCAAAAGACCCGACTTCATATTTGGCCTCAGACACTTACTAACTGTGTGATCCTGGGTAAGTCACTCAACTCTGTTTGCCTCAGTTTCCTCATCTGCCAAATGCACTGGAGAAGGAAAAGCAAACCACTCCAGTATCTTTGCCAAGAAAACTCCAAATGGGATCTCAAAGAGTTGGACATGACTAAAATGACTGAGCAAGAAAAATAGAGACAAATTCCACAGTTGTCTACCATAAGGAGGATGCAAACCACTTTCCCACCCTTGGATTGGTTGTTCACACATCCCATCGGATCAGACCACCACTCTTTTGGGGTTCAGTTCCAGCACCTTCTTTGGAGATCACTAATCTGGGAGATCACTGGTTTAAGCTCTGGAAGGACAACTTGTTAGCCTACTCTAGTCGTAGGACATTTCAGACTTCTGCTGTCATACTTGGTCAAATGGTCTGGATTCTCAGAATAACCTCCAAACAGCCCACAGTTGGCCTGGCCTGGACATCATCCTATCTTCAACCCCACCCCCTAAAACCACAAAGTCTCACTGTGGGCTGGCCAGTAAGGGGTCATTCTACTCCTCCCCGTTCAGTCCCTGGGGAAGGCTGCCTCCCAGATCCTGTTCCTCAAACCCTTCCTCCCAATCACTCAACAGGCCTCCAACATCCCAGCTGCCAGACTCCAGATTTCTGGCCAACATATAAACAAAATCAAGTGGGAAATTCCATACCTAAAGGAAATGGACAACATAAAGGAAAAGCTGGAAAAATCAAATCATGATTGGAAACATATTGCTGGTGACCTTGTTCTACCCTCTCCATATACCTCTGGGATTCTTTCCTCACATTCTTGAACAGTCTAACTTTAGGGGTCGGATAGGGAGGAAAGAGGCCACTACCTTCCTCTCCTGTCAGCTTTATTTTTTTCCCAGATGGCATCCCAAAATGACATGTGGCTCTCATTTGGGGTCATGTGGTAGAATGGAAAGAGAGTGCTGAACAGACTGGGCAAGACCTGTTTTGAAATTCCAGCTCAGGCACTCATTCTCTGTGAATGATTTCAGGAAAATCAGTTTCTTCATCTGTAAAATGAGGATAAAAGTACTTATATCACAAGGTAATTACGGGTTATTTCCTCTGATCCACTGAAGAATTTTGAGGAATAGACAGCCCCACCATTTATCGATGAAAATATTGTTATTTATTGATGATGTAACATTAAAGGAATGACTTCTGGTCCCATGGTACTGGAGCACTATCTCTGTTTCTCTCCCCATGAAGGTCCCTCTGTTCTGTTAGGTGTGTGCTTCTGACCAGTTTTAGTTTGGGGGGAGCCTGACCTCTAATGAGGGGTAGGGTAGGCTTTCTTTTTTCACCTTCTTTGACTTATTAAACCCCAACCCTGACACCCCAGGGACAAATTATTTAAAGTTTATGTTTTTGTCTCATACCTAGAACTCTCT
Source organism: Potorous gilbertii (assembly GCA_028658325.1). Lineage (NCBI taxonomy): Eukaryota > Metazoa > Chordata > Mammalia > Diprotodontia > Potoroidae > Potorous > Potorous gilbertii. Next base: position 9,324 of record JAQQSK010015411.1, read on the forward strand.
AATAGACTCCCTCTAAGATGCTTCATGATGATAAAATTCTGAGAGGTTAGTTAACATGTATAATCACCCCACATAAGAATGTAAACAATTGAAGTTTATTTAATTTCTTATGATTTTTCACTCATATTTACCTTTTTATGCTTCTTTTGAGTTCTATGTTTAAATGTCAGGTTTTCTATTCAGCTCTGTCCTTTTATGAAGAATCCTTGAAATTCTTCTATTTCATTAAATATCCATTTTTCCCCTCAAAGGATTATATTCAGATTTGACAAGGAAGGTTATATTTTGTTATGATACTAGATCCTTTGCCTTCTGGAATATTGTATTCCAAGTCCTTATTCCAAGTTGTTGAAGTATGTGTGATTCCTACTGTGGTTTCACAGTACTTGAATTCTTTCTTCCTGCCTTCAGTATTTACTTTTGACCTGCGAGCTCTGGATTTTGGCTATAAAATTCCTGGAAGTTTATTTCAGGAGATGATCTGGAGATTTCTATCTTTGTCCCTTTCTCTAAGATATCTGAGCAAGGTTTTCTTTATAATTTCTAAAAATATGATATCTAGGCTCTTTTTTATGTTCACAAGTTTCAGGTAATCCAGCGATTCTTAAATTATCTCTCAGGGGGTGGAGTCAAGATGGCAGAGTAGAAAGACTCATGTATGCTAGCTCAGAACCCACAGCCCATAATTACCTATAAAAAGAACTCCCAACAAACTCTGGAACAGTAGAAGCTGCGCAGCAATAGGGTGAAGGAGATTTCCGTTCCAGAGAGCCCTGACAAACTGATCCCAAAGGTCCGTCATGCACCGAACGGGAGTGGAGCTCAGCCCTGCCCTGGCCATGCGGCATGGAGAGGAACAGATCCAGCAGATCTGAGCAGGCTTCAGGGATGGAATCTCCAGCAGTCACAAAGGTCCTTCCACCCACAGATGCATAGGTCAGTGAGAAAGACGTCTGGACAGGCTGAGAGGGGAGCAGGGTGTCTCCATGACTCGGGCCCCCTCAGGAGGCAGCGGCAGAGGCAGCACGTGGCCAGAGGCTCCCAGAGCAGGCAGGAGCTCCATTAGGGAAGGTATCCACATAAACCCCCTGAGGGAACTGAGCCTGGGAGGTGGCCCTGCTCCCACCTGAGTACCAGAACTTAAGCTCCCATTGAATAGCAACCAGGCCTGCCACTGAAAGCCCTGAGGCTGGGGAGCAGCATTTGAATCTCAGACCCCAAGCACTAACTGGTCAGATCTAGGCCAGGGGTGGAGAGGACTCTCAGAAGTCAAGAAACTGTCTGGGAAAATGCCCAGAAAAGGGAAAAAAAAAAATAAGACCATAGAAGGTTACTTTCTTGGTGAACAGATGATTCCGCCCTTCCTTTCTGACGAGGAAGAACAATGCTTACCATCAGGTAAAGACATAGGAGTCAAGGCCTCTGTATCCCAAACATCTGAAATAGATATCCAATGGGCTCAG
>JAQQSK010015412.1:0-10786 GCA_028658325.1 Potorous gilbertii
CCTTCTGCCCTGTTGCTCTTACTGTTGAGAAGGGTGAGGATGAGACCAGTTCTGTCCTGTCCTGTTGGAATAAAAGCCAATGTTGCACAAGAGAGTGGCCTGGAGTGCATTACGTGTGGGGCTCTTCTGGGGCCTGAGTTTGGGTCCTTGGTGGGAAGGTGCCCAAGATAATAATTGGCATGAGGATCTCCCTACCTAGTGAAGGAACCAGCCTTGTCCAGGGAATTTCACACCTTAGTCAATGTTCTCCCAGGGGCATACTTGGGCACACTGTAAAGTGCTCTATGAATTAGTAATCATTTATTCATCTCCCTGGGAATCAGTGTCCTCATCTGTCAAATGAGGATATTCCAGGCAAGGTGTGGGGAACCTGCATCCTTGAGGACACATGTGGCCTTCTAGGTCTTTGGGTGTGGCCTTTTCACTAAATCAAGTTTTACAGAACGTAACCTTTGATTAAGGGGATTTGTTCTGTGAAGTTTGGATTTGGTCAAAGGATTGCACATGTGGCCTCTAGGCTGCAGGTTCCCCACCCCTGCTCTAGGCCTTACCTTACTCACTAGAGGAAGATGCCATATAAATCTTAAAGTGCTACAGAGAAGTGGCAGTAATCCTAGCTGACATTCATACAGGGCTTTGCTCAACTTGCATAAGTTTATTGAGGGCAGGAACTGTCTCACTTTGGGGTTCCACAGGGTCATATCTGTACAGCTGTCAGGAACCTTTCTAATGAGAAAAGCAGGTCTGGAGAGGTAAAGTAATCATCCCAAATAAACGTCATAGTTGAGATTTTGAACTCAGGTCCTCTTCCTACTGAACCAATACTCTTTCAGCACCTATCACAAGCCTGGTACACAGCAGGAGCTTAATAAATACTTTTTTGATGGATTGTTAGAGCTGGGTCATTTACTGTTCTTATTCTGTTCAGAACTTGGATTCCATCATTATGAAGAACTCTTAGTGTGGATTATGCATTCCACTAATTCTGGGGACAAAATACTAACTTTAAAGAGGAAGTTGAATAAATAACAAATCTTAAAAAATATATATCAATTCTAAAGACAGAAATAGAAGAATCCATAAACCTAACTCATAACTCTAAGTGTGAATGGATTCAGTATTCCAATGAAAAGAAAGAGGGTAGAAGACTGGATGATAAAAGAAAACTCTTCCTCCCAAAAATCTGTTATTTACAAGAAACAACTAAAAATCAAAAACGTACATAAAAGTCAAATGAGAAGGTGGAACAAAACAGGGTGCATATCAAGTGAAGCCTAAAGGCAAATGTTGGAATTATGGTATTCGACAACACAAAAGGAAATCTTCACAATATCATTCAAGTCAAGCATGGATGTTATGTTTAGAGAAACCATAGACATCAAACCACTATGGATACTAAATTTAAATTCATAAAGGAAAAATTAACTAAATTTTTAAAAAGACACCAATAGTAATGGTAATAGTGGCAGATTTTCTTGTTTCTCAGAGCTGTACAAATCTAAGAAAGATAAATAAAAGGAAAAATACCGTATAAAAGGAAGAAATTATCACCAAAAGCTTCATGGCACTTTCTAAATAGAACCACTAGTTCTGAGGGCTACATAGCATTTTTTACAAGAAAGGGAAGAAAAATTTTCAATTAGATGTAGTACTGAAAGCATCATTTACAGACCATAATGCCATAAACATAGGAATCAACTCAGGAAGATCAATCAGGAAAGACAGAGGCCAAATGCAGACAATAACGAATCCTAAATAACAGATGGCTCAGAGAGCAAATCGTAGAGCCAATAATAATGGAAGACAACGATAGTGATAAGGTCACACACCAAAATGTCCTTGGATGTTTAGTTTACTGGAAATAGAATAGATTAAGTATGTTTCTAACCTGTTTAACACACTTTAAAAAGTGGATTATGTTTGTACATATATAACCTATGTCAAATTGCTTACCATCTCAGGGAGAGGGGAGGGAAGAGAGAGAAGGAGAAAACTTAGAACTCAAAAAATTTTTGTAAGTAGTGTTTTATTTTTCCAATTACAGATAAAAATAGTTTTCTATATTCATTTTTTATAAGATTTTTGAATTCCAAATTTTTTTTCCCTCCCTTCCATCCTCCTTCCCCCAGATAGCAAGCAATCCGATATAGGTTATACATGTACAATCATGTAAGCATATTTCCATATTATTCATTTTGTGAAAGAAGAATTCATAAAAGAGAAACCTACCTCCCCCCCCCCACACACACACACAGAAAATAGTATGCTTTCATCTACGTTCAGACTCCATAGTCCCTTCTGTGGAAATGCGTGACATTGTCTGTCACAAGTCCTATGACACTGTCTTGGATTATTGTATTGCTTAGAAGAGATAAGTCTATCATAGTTGATCACTGCATAATGTTGCCGGTCCTGTGAAACTCAAACTTTAAAAAAAAGAATGCTAAAAATTGCCTTTACATGGAACTGGGGAAAAATAAAATAGTATTTAAAAAAAACTGACAATGCACTATTGCATAAAAATCCTACAAACAAAAGGCAAATATTAAATATAACTCTTACTGACCACAATACAATAAGAGATATTATCAGTCATGAAAAGATATCAAACTTAAATGGAGACGAGATAATTTAATTTTAAAGGACAAAACAGAAAATTTTATAAAAGAAAATGTCAATAACGAAAAAGCATAGTAAAACTTTGAGGTGCAGTCAAATAAGATTTGGGGGAAATCTATAAACATTTCTAAAAAGAAAAGAAGGAACAGATCAGTAAATTGGCCATGTAACAATAACAACAAAACCTAGGAAACCCCAATTAAGTTCTGAAACTGAAGAGAAACAAAATTGTTTTTTAAAAAGCTATTGAATTGTTAAATAAAACTAGTAACTTGTTTAGGAAGAAATCAATAACTATAGATAAGTGATTGCTAAAGGAAAAAAAGTCAAATCACCAGTATCAAAAATGAAAGAAAGAGAAATAAAAGAGAGCTGCAGACCTTCTTTTGCTCAGTCATATGTCAACAGATAGTTTAAACGCAATGGATGAATATTTACAAAAATATACAATGCCTGAATTAACAGACTAAGAAACATAAAACTGAAATAACTCAATCTTATTAAAAGGAAATTGAATAAGTCAAAAAGTAACTTCCAAAGGAAAGATCACCAGGGCTAGATGGTTTTAAAAGTGAATTCTATGCAACATCAAAAAAATAGTTTATTTCAATATTACATCAATTATCTGAAAAGCTGGAAAGAAAAAGGATCCTACCAAACTCTTTCCATGACAGGTCTGATGCCTAAACCAGGGACAAAAAAAGCAGAAAAAGAAAATGAGTATAGACTATAGATCAATGTTGCTAAAAAATATTCATTCAAAAATATTAAATAAAATGTTGTGTCTACAACAATATATTAAAAAACATAATATGACATGATCCTATTAGATTCATAGCATATATATGAAGAAAAGTAAAAACATAACAGATCACATGAAAAATAAAAAAAATAAAATCATATGGTTAAAAAGATGCCAAAAAAGCTTTTGAGAATAGTAATACCATTTGATGTTCAAAAAATTAAAAAGCATAGGAATAAATGAAATGTACTCTTCCTTACACAAAATAACTATGTAAAACCAAGAGCACAGATTATCAGTGCTGTGATTGGAATTTAACAAAAGGGTAAACTGAGGCAAATCTCTGCGCAAGATGACATTTGTTCTTAGGGGCATGCCTATTGATAAATGGGGTCAGTTTATTGCCTCCATTAACAACAAAGACCTTGAGAAAAGGACAGTTCCCCTTACATAAGTTTTAGGGAGTACAGAACAAAGTACAGAACAGGGTAGATGAAATCATGGGATTAAAGGCAACATAACTGGTTACAGGATGAAGGTCAGGGAACAACATGATTGGCTGGAATTTTGGTCATGGGGATTAGCAATGACCCCCTCTTCTCTTATGAGACTAAGAAATGCTCATTGTCTGAGTGGAGGTGGGAAATAGTCTACAGCAAAGTAGACATCATTGAATGGTACCAGAGTGAAGTAAAGATATCAGGTCCAAACTCCTTTTCTGTTCATACACCTTTTCTAAACTCAGTGAAGTTCTTTGAGTGGGAGAGCTGGATTTTTTCCAACCTACCCCACTGCAAGTCATTTGAATTCTGAACCAAGTTCAGAGACAAAGAAACATGACCTAACAGTTACAGGACAAAATCAATGACTCTAAATAGGGTAAATACATAACTTACAACCAGATCAATTTTAATCTTCTCCTCATTAATGCAGAAATACTAAAATCTTTTCCAGTAAAACCAGGAGTAAAGCAAAGGTATCCATTGTTACCATGATATTTGGTACAATTCTGGATATGCTAGCTGTGGCAATGATATATGAAAATAAAATGAGGGGAAAAGCAGAGGCAAAGAGGAGATAAAGTTACTGGTTTTTGCTGATTATATGATGTTTCCCTTAAAAAATGCTACAGATTAAACTAAAAAAATCCACTGAAACAGTAACTTCCACCAAGTAGCAGGACATAAAATAAACCCACATAAATAATCAGATTTTCTATACATTATCAACAAAATCCATCAGAAAGAAACAGAGAAATTCTATTCTATTTGGTTACAGAACTCATAAAATATTTAGAAGTCCACCTACCAAGTAAGTAAGAGAATTATTAAAATATAACAACAAACCACTTGTTACAGAAATACAGATCTAAATACATGGAAAGCTATTAATTGTTTGTGACTCAGTTTGCCAATATAATAAAAATGAAAAAACTAGTTAATTTAGTTATTCAATGCAATCTCAACCAATTGGTTAATTCATGAAATGACAAAAATAATAACGAGTCATTTAAAGGAACATTATCACATTACTTTCCTATCTAGGAAGCTTTTTGAAAAAGTAGAAATACTGAAAAAATACCACTTCCAGGTGACAAATATAATAAAACAATAATTAAAAAATTATTTAACACTAGCTAAAAAGAAATAGAAAATTGATCAATAGAATAGATTACATGAATAAAACTCAGATGAATGCAGTAATAATATTTTATTCAATCCAAGTATCCAAAAGACTGCAATAAGGACTTACTATTTGACAAAAACTGCTGGAAAACTGGAAAGCAGGTTAACAGAAAGCAATTTAGAAATGCAATTTAAACCTTGAATGCAATTTAGTTTCTGATCTATATACTACACTATACTTACTATAACTTTATTATACGTACTACATATTATACTATATACTACAATTATATACTATATATGCTGTGTAGTATAATACTAATCTATATACTATAGTTACTGTACTATATATATAATATACTATGCACACTGTAATTACTTTCAAATGGATACAGGACCTATAGTGCTGCGCAAATCAATTGAGATAAAGAAAAATAAATTTGAAGCAACGAAACAATTTACAAATTTTTAAATTTTGAAAACTTTCATGTATAGTGTCCCTCTTTAACTGCACATACTTGTTTTATATGATTTAGCACTGTTTACAAGAATTGTGACACATTCTTTAATTCTTGATCTTAAAACTACACTTTTTATCAAGTATATTTATTTATTTTTGATTTTCAACATTTGCTTCCATAAATTTTAAATTTTCATCCCCACCCTCCCTCCTTTCCCCAAGACTGCATGCAATTCAGTACAGGCTCTACATAGTAAACATATTGTCACATTAGTCATATTGTACAAAAGAATTAGAGCTAATGGGAGTTACAAAACAAAACCAAACAAGAATAAATAAATAGTCTGCTGTGATTTGCATTCAGATTCCAGATTTCTTTTTCTGGAGGCAGATGAGTCTTTTGGAATTGTTTTAGGTCCTTGCATTGCTGAGAAGAGCTAAGTCTATCAAAGTCAGTCATTACACACTGTGGTTGTTATTGTGCACAATGTTGAAACTACATTTTTTTTCCACATTGTACATTAGGTGTACTGGGGATTTTTTTTTCCAAGTCCAGCTTCAATGATAGATGATCCATAGATTTTCATAAGGGATTTAAATCAGGGGAGTTTCCAGGTCATTGAAGAATGCTTATCTCCATTCCTTGGATAAATATTTTAACCTTCTGTATTGTGTGGCATAGTGGGAGATATTTTGCAGCATTTCTGCCTCAGACACTCAGGAGCTGTGTGATACTAAGCATGTCACCTAAATTCTCTGAATATCAGTTTCCTCATCTTCAAAATGGGAATAATGATATTACATACCTCACAGAGTTGTTGTAAGGACCAAAGAAGATAATGGATATGGAAAGTATTTCAGAAATTTTAAAACACCATAAAACTATTTTTCAAAAGGCCTGAATTGGCTTCAGCCTTTCCTTTTTTGGTGGTCCTCTGCTCATAGTGTGAGTTCTTCACAGTCAGTGACTTGTAAGAGACAAAGATAAAGAGAAAAGGCCAAGATCTGTCCCCATGAAAATAGACCATGGTGCTTTGTCTTAGTATTTAATGTATCTTAGGTAAAGGAGATGAATCTTGAGGCTTTGACCTTATGGGTCTAGAAAGGTCAGGAGACCAAGGCACCAGAAATCTGGAATCTAGGAGTAGGAGTCTATGATAGGTTTCATAGCAAGTCTACCACTGATGTCCTGAGAACCATGGGAAGACCTTCAGGTCCCAATGGCACCTGAAGTACAAAATCATTCTTCTGTCAAGCCTCAACTGGATGGGAACTTGATGGGATCAGTTCTATGTAGAAATACTTCTTTGATACAGACACTAGAACAACATTATAGATATCATATCATATCACAAACAAATTAGTGAAACAAGAAAGGAGATTTTTTTTCATAACACCATGGATAGGGAAAGAGTTCTTGACCAAACAGTGTATAGAAGGAATCATGAGACATGAAAAGGACAATTTTGATCACATTAAATGGGAAAGGTTTTAAATGGAAAAAAAACCCAATGAAATCAAATTCAAAAGGAAAACAAGAAACTTGGAGAAAAATTATAGTAAGTTTTGTTGATAGAAATCTCATTTCTCGAACGTATAGAGAAGGGAACTAAACTGAAAAGATGATGAGTCATTCTCTAATTAGTAAATGGCCAAAAGGTATTTTTCAGAAGAAGAAACCAAAGCTATCAATAACTATGTGAAAACTAAATTCTCTCTTCACTAAAAATTAGAGAAGAGCAAATGAAAACAACTGAGATACCACCTCACATCTATCAGATTGACTAATGTGACAGAAAAGAAAAATGACAGAAGCTGAAGGAGCAGTGGCAAAATAGGTACATTAACATACTCTAGGTGGAGATATGCACTGGTCCAAACATTCTGTAAAACAATTTGGAACTCTGTCCAAAGGACTATAAAACTGTGCACTCCCTTTGACCCAGCAATACCACTTGCAGGGGAATGGCCAGGGTCCCGAGTGATTCATTGAAGCGGTGATGAAGCAAAGAACAAGGGGTCAGGTGGGGAAAGTAAAGGACAATTCCCATTTATTAACTGAGATCAGGGGATTATATAGACCGTTACAAGCAAGCAATCAAGCAAGTAAGCAAAGTGATTCCCATGAAAACACTTTTGGTTTACTTTTTAAACATCCCATTCTTAGGGTAGATATCTTCAGGAACTCCTATCTCTTCACTCAAGGTCCTTGGACTCTGCACGTTCTCTGGGTTCGCATGGATACAACCAAGAAAGAGGTGGAGGAGAACCATAACAGATGTTTGAGAGCACAGATTATAGAGCAGGCTTCAGAGAAACTCTGGCCTGGACTTTACCTTCACTCTACCTTGGTCCTCAACAACCACTACTTGGTCAAAGAGATCAAAGAAAAAGGAAGAAGTCCCATATGTACAAAAACATTTATAGCAGTTCTTTTTGTTTTGGCAAAGAATTGGAAACTGTGGTGATGTCCATAAATTGGTGAATAGCTGAAGAAACTGTGGTATATGAATGGAATAGAATGGAAGGGAATTCTATATGGCACAATGAGCAGGTAGATTTCAGGCAAACCTGGAAAGATTTCCATGAACTGATGCTGAGTGAGGTGAGAAGAACCAGGAGAGCACTGTACACGGTAATAACACCATTGTGTGGTAACCAACTTTATTAGGCTTACCTCTTCTCAGCAACTTGATAATGTAAGACAATTCCAAAAGACTCATGATGTCAAACACTATCCACATCTAGAGAAAGAATTATGCAGTCTGAATGTCGGTCAAAGCAGACTATTTTCTTTTTTTGTTTTTTCTTTCTTGTGTTTTTCTTTAATCTTTTAATCCTTGTTTCACAACATTTCTGATGTGGAAATATGTTTACTATAACTGTATATATATCTATATATATACATAGCCTACATCACATTGCATGTCTTCCTGGGGAGGGGGAAAGTTATAACTCACAATCTTAAAAAAGCGAATGTTGAAAACTAAAAACAAATAAATAAAAATAAAGTAAAAGCATATAAAATGTAAAGGACAATTTTGATACTATTAAATTTAAAAGATTTTATAAAAGCACAGATAAAATTAAAAGAAAGCAGGAAACTGAGAGACAATTATGGCCAGTTTCACTGATAAAAATCGCATTTCTGAAATACATAGAGAATTATACTAAATTGATAAGATTATGAGTCATTTTCCAAATTGGCAAATGGCCAACAGTCATGAATAGGCAGTTTTCAGAAGATGAAATCAAAACTATCAATAAATATATGAAAAGAAAATGCTCTAAATCACTAATAATTAAGGAAATGCAAATTGAAACAACTTTGAGATACCACCTTACACCTCTCAGATTGGGAGGAAAAAATGGACAATTGTTGGAGGGAGTATGGGAAGACAGATACACAAACATACTATTATTAGAGCTAGGAATGTATTCCACTATTCTGGAGAGCAGTTTGGAATCTATACCCCAAAAGTTGCTTAATTGTGAATACCCTGTACCTCAAAAAGACAAAAGACCAAAGAAAAGGACCCATATGTCCATAAAGGACCCATAAATGTTTATAATGGAACTTTGTCTTTTAATAAACACCCTTTGGGGGAATGGTGGAACATAACATCACATGTGAATGTAATGGAATAGTATTGTGCCCTAAGGAAAAAAGAAAGGGTTAGATTCAGAGAAATCTGGGAACACTCCTGTGAACTGATGAAAACTGAAGCAAGCAGAACCAGGAAAATAATTTATACATTGACAACACTGAAAGGGAAACAACTTTGAAAGACTTAAGAACTCTGATCAATTCCATGAGCAGCCCCCATTCCAGCTTGTGCTATGACAGAGCATGGCTCCCTCGTTCTGATAGAGAAGTGATGAATTTCAGAGGTGTAGGAAGAATACATTTTCTAACAAGACCAAGATATTGATCTTTTTTTTCCTTGATTATATTTATTGTTGGGGAAGGATGGGGGGATGTTGTTCAGATTCTGAGTTATGTGTGAAGGAGAAGGGAGTAATAGTGGGTCCCCTAAATAAGGAAACATTTGCAGTACACAGAGAAAAAAGCAGAAGGAAACTGAGATACAGATAAACAGAACAAGTTTGGAATTATCCTGCTAAATTTATTCTATACAAAAAAAAAAATAAGCCTTACATAATTGAAATGTGTGGCTTCACATACACTTCCCTTTTTCTGTTCTTTTTATGTAGATATGATCATGTTTGTTGATGTTGGTCAAGTTCACAATAATTTTAAAAGATTTTGTGGTGTGGTTTTCTGGATTTTTGATTGATACGAGGTATTTGCTACATTTCCCATTGCATCCTTCCTTCTACCGATTGCTATAGTCATCCTCATTAATATCCTGACTTGGTTGATGGAAGGGAGGGGTGGAAATGAGGGTGACTGCACATGAGGCTCAGGACTCCTGGGTCCCCAGAACTCCTCTCCCACCCCTGCCAGATTACTGGGTCCTTTCCAGAGGGATAAATGATAGACAACCTAGTGAGGAAACTTCACTCTTTCCCTGCCCATCCCCGCTCAGGGGGCTATAACTCCAGGTTGGGACGCGGATAAACAAGACCTAAGTTGGACTCCTAGCTCGGGGCAACCCCAGGTCAATCCCTTTCTGTGCCTGAGCCTCAGTTTCCTCATCTGAAAACGGAGAGTGTTGGATTAGAGGCGCCCTTAAGCGCTCGAGCTGCAGATGCCGAGATACCAGAGAAAGGTCCGGGGTGGGTGCGGAGCTATTACACGCACCGACCAGTTCCTGTGCCTCCTCCCGGAACACGCCTTCCAGAGACCCCGCAAGCTCGGTCCCGGAGGATGCAAGACTCTCACCTCCTCCAGGGGCGCTGCAGACGGGCCAAAGAACTGGCCCACTCCATAGTCGCCCGTACCTATCCTGCTGCTGGTGACCTCACGGGGCGGACCCAGGGCGGGAGTGAGCTGCTAGCGCGCATAAAGATCCTCCTGCTGGAGCCTCGAGCGCACCAGTGCCGGTCCTGCTCTCCTAGCGCAGCCGCCGCGATGGCCTCTACACATCGCCTGCCCGCCACCGTGCTGGGCGCTATGGAGATGGGCTGGCGCATGGACCTGCCAACCAGCAAAGCCTGCATGCAAGCCTTCCTGGAGCGCGGCTACCGCGAGTTGGACACGGCCCACGTATATGGCGAAGGCCAGTCCGAGACCTTCCTGAGCAGCATGGACCTGGGGCTGAAGGACGGCAGCAAAGGAGGTAAGCCGGCCCCCGCCCAGCCCCCCTGGGTCCGTGCCACCCGGTGTCGGGCAACTTGAACCCCAGCCCAGTCCAGCCCTGGCAGGGGGATCCTGAG
>JAQQSK010015413.1:0-10786 GCA_028658325.1 Potorous gilbertii
CTTATGAGGAGATTTATAAATCAACCAAGAGGAACATTCCAGTGCTGTTTATTTGAGGTGATGGGGTTGAAGGTCATTGAAAGTTGGCTGAAACCAAGACCAGTGTGGAAAATCGGAGACTCTAGACAATAGCCTCTCTGAGAGAAACTAGGATTCAAATGAACAGCTTGTGAGACTTTTTGATATTTAGAAATAATCAAGGAACCCTCTACCCTTAAAATGCATTTATTTCCAGACAATTTCTAATCTAACTGGCATAAGACTCATTCTTAGATTTCTGATACCAAACCTACTAATTAATATAAGTGACATAAGGCAGGACTCTTTTTCAGTGATTTAATTTGTCTCTTCATCTTGTCATTTTTCATTTTTTAAATTAAATTTACCTTTTTTTACCTGGTAAAAAAAGGGAGAGGTAGAAAAGTGTAGAGAGGCTCTCTAGATCTTTACCATAAGAGATCAAAGAAAGAAAAAAAGGACTCTAAATTCTAACAGCAGGAAAAGGCCATTTCCTTGGAATGTTCCTACCATGTCACGAGACCCCGACAGAGCTCAAGCTATTTAAAATAGGAAGATGGAAATGACATGAAGAAGCTGCATGTAGATATATGTTCAGCAGGCCTGATTTTTAGTTTCTTATGAAGCCTTTGGGCACTTCTAAATATTTAGCTGGTTTTCTCCTGTTTCCCAGTGAAGCAAGTCTCTCCGACAATATATAAAATAGTTGACAGCTGCTTTTGAGCACCTATAAATTGACTTTGGCTCTGTCCAGTTCTGGGAGCTGCTGTTAGGAACCAACATAAATCTAACTGATGCAGGTAGTATTTAAAATGGCAAACTTCAAAGTCAGGGTTTAAACAAAATCATAAATAAAATCTAGGATGTAATAAAAGTACTTATAAGCACCCATGGAATTCCACATAAGAACAATCAGTAATGTTTCACTACTGGAAGATTGACAGGGTTGTTTGCATTTGAAGTTTAAAAAAAAAAAGAAGCAAGAATCCACCATTATTTGGACTCAGAATGGTTTAAGAAAAAGTAACATTTATATATTATGGGAGTTTGTGCTGAGTTAATCACTATCAGAAGCAGTGTGAAAAGTCCCTTGTTCTGGAGGCCTAGAGACATCAAAGTATGTTCTGAGTAGGGCAGCAAGTAAAACCTCAAGTATTTATTAGGAGTATATTTTCTCAGTGAGGTGGTATACACAGCTACTATGGGAGTCTGGGGCTGGTAGAATGCTCAAACTCATGAGTTCTGAGCTAAATTTGACAATTGGGTGTCAGCACCAATATGGTGAACCCCCAGAAGTAGAGAACCATGATGCTGCCTTAAAAGAGGGCAAAGTAGCCAAGGTTGGAAACAGAGAAGGTTAAAACTCTGGGGCTTATCAGTACTGGGATGAGACTCATGTGATGTCAGTGCCCTTTCAGCCTTGGTTGTGTTAGTCATTCGTTGCCGAAGATCATGCCATCAGGGAAATGATGACATGACTTGAACCTGACTTTGTTTTGAGTGAGGGAGGGCTGTGTAGGTCACCAGCCTCACTTCTTCTCCAGAGCCATCTGAATCCAGTGACCAGATTACTTTGACTAAGACACTGAGAGACAGAAGGAGGGAGGAAGGGAGGGAAGGGGAGAGAGAGAGAGAGAGAGATTATTCATGTCCTTTTTCCCTTGGAGAAGTAGGAAACTATGAGAATGGAATGTTACACATCATGTCAGACACTGTGTCTCAGTTTTGCTTAACTGTTTTTCTTTATTCCAAGGGAAGGTTCATAGTGAAGGCAGGTAGATATCCAGAAAGGAGAAGTATGTAAAACCGAAAGTAATCAATAAAAAATTTTAGAAATCAACCCATAAACAAGAGAATATTCACGTGTAGTGCTGTTCTAAAAAAGCCTGATGGTGAAATGGGACTTTCTACTTTCCAATGCACTGTTGTCTCACTTCATATTCATAATAACCCCAGGAGGGAAAGAGTAATTACTCTTCCTCTTTGTTGATGAGGAAACTGAGGCCTAGAAAGAACAAATAGAAGAACTTAAAAATAGGACATAAATCACTATGAGTGGAATCTATCACATGACATAACCATTTTAAAGCACAAAATATTTAAAGAGGCAAAAAAATTAGGTAATAAAAATCACAAAGGAGCCATCAATTGTACCGTAATCTCCTCACTTCTCTCCCCACCCCCAGATTATGAAGTGACTAAGTTTTAGTTTTAACTCTTTGAAACAGTTGATTGTAAACCTTATAGTATTATACTAGAGTTAGTGACAGTTGGAACTAGAACTCAGTCATCCTGACTCCAAGTGAAGCATGTCCTCTTTATATAAAGCAGCTTCAAGTTGCAATCTTGTTGGGGACTTACACAATAAGGTAATTAGCAATTATTAAAAGGCATCAGGTAAGCAAGGCATTAGGGGTGTGTGTTGCCTATGTAGGTTATGTGTATTCCACGTGACTTTGGGGAAGCATGAATAGATATATCTATTAGATATATTTCCACAGATCTCCAAGGGAAACTTTGAATCCTGGATGGAAGAAAAGCAGGAGATTCAGGAAATAAGGCTGATTGCTCTGCTCTCCTCAGAGAGAGGATAACAGGTTAGGATTATATTTGTCTATGCCCCTAAATATTGCTAGGCTAGAGGAAATTATTGCATTCTTAGGTTTAAGCTTTTTCCTTGGTCTGCTCTCTTTTAAAGAGGAAGGGGTAAAGCGTATCTTCAAAGGTTTGGTTCCTTGCCACCAAAAGCTAATTTACACACACACATACACACACACACACACACACACACATCCCGTTACAAATGGTAAATAAAACATCCAAAACAAAATCAGAGACATTATACTTATTTAAACATGCCAGACAATACCCAAAGTGAATGAGCTCTCTCACTAGGAGTGAGATTTTCTCAGTTCATCTAAAAGTCCTCTATTTCACCCTAAAAGAAATTTTCCAAGACTCTAAGGAGGTAACGAGTTAAGGACTGAAGAGCTCACTTCTCTATGTGTCTGCTCCTTTCCAAAGCCTCTTCCCTTTCTCTCTAGGTTTCTCTTTTGAAGTGACTCTGAAACCACAGAAAGAAGAAAGTCTCTCCCCAGTTCTCTAGACAACTCCTCCCATCACCCAGGTGAGCAGCCTTGAATCATCATGTTCTTCACTACTGAGGAAGGTCTCATGCAAATGATTTAGGTTTGAACCCAAGAACACCCTGGGACAGGTACTACAGGTATTATTATATAGATTTTACAGATGAGGAAATGGAAACTAGTAGAGATAAGTGACTTTTCTAAGGTCACCAGCAAGATTTGAGCAGACGGCGTAGTTTGCTATCCACTATACCCCTACAGTCTCTTAGATGAGAGGCGCTGTCCATTGCTGATTCAGGGAGAGTTTGGCATCTAATTTCAGCCTGAAATTATTAGACTCTGGTTGCCCATAAGGCTTGATTTGAGTCTTGAGGAAGAAAGAAAAATGCCCCCAAAAGTGTGAAACTGAGGGCCAAAGGATAGAAGAGACGTGAGAGGTGAAGGAGCTCAATGATGAGACTATAGGAGGTAAGGCAAGATGGCTAGGTAGGTAGGTGGGGCTATCAGAGTTTATGTGACTGAATGTAAGGGTCATAGGTCCTCCAACTCCAATTCCATCTTTATGGGTCTTTGGAGGCTGTGGCTGTGTGGTTTACCCATCTTGAAGGATAGGGCTGTCGTTCATTTAACTCTAGCCCTTGAACTCTGAATTTTAGTTAGGAACTCTGCTGTGACCTCAAGCTTTGGAAAAGAAATTATAATAACCATTCCTAAATGCATATCCCACAACACTCTTCTCCACCCAGCACACATAGGCTGGGGTAAATTTTGCCCTGGGCACTTGTTAGCTTTGTAACCTGGAGTAAATAAGTCACTTTACTTCAATGAACCTCAGTTTCCTCACCTATATAAAGGGGCAATGATATCACCTACCTCCCAAAGTTGTTGTGAGATAATGCTTATAAAATGCTTTACAAACTTTAAAGAGCTATATAAATGTGAGCTATGATTTTTTTTTATTATACCTTGATCTACATTTCTCAACTAAAGCTTCTCCCCACCCTCCAAGAAGTCTCTTTTACCTACCCTGATCACCTCTCCATTGTCTCTCTTTATTCTTGGACCCTCATTTACACATGCAACCAGAACGATTATTTCACACTTTCTTTTACATATTCTTGGATTTTCTAGCAGCTATTTCACTTGTAGGAGTCCTCTCTGATCTCTTCCACCTTCTCTGGAGCACAATGCTTCCAGAGGAGAGCACCTTTGCTTCTCTTTTCTTTCTGTCACAGCCACTGAGCAAAGCTGGGTATAAATTAATTAGTCATTGACAAGAAGGAGGGTCTTGGTTGATGGACCCTCTCCCCCTAAAAACCACTGTCCAGCACTTATTCTAGATCTGAGTCCAACTTGGTGCCAGAATCTCTTAGCTATACTTCTCTGAAGAATGTGGCAAATAGCCCCATGACCTTCCCAGGGATTGACTTTCCCGCTCCCCATTTTCTTCCTTTTTCTGATAAGGTCTGAAACCCTTGCCAACTACCTTTTGGACCTGTACTGTAGCACTCTTCTCCCAGGCTAAGTTCTTCAAAGATAACTCCCAATACCATTCTGTTTTGGCCTGCCAAAATATGCCTGGAAATCATTCTGCCACCCACCTAATGCACCTTAGTTTATCCACATAAAACTCCACTCCAGTAGCAGAGCCTTTGGTGAGCTTCATAATGGGACATAGAGCATTACAAATGGGACTCAGGTTTTACAAAATATTTTAGGAGGCAGATAAATTAGATCATGAAAAGTGCATAGGGCCCATCAATTATGCAGCAGCTGAAAGAATGATTATAAAGTGATCTGGTCTCAGTTTTTAGCCCCTAAAACATTTAGCAGTGGCTATTAAAATAAAAAATATCCCTTGTTCACAACCTCAAGGAAAAGCAAAAGCTGAGTATACAGCCATTGCCTAAAGACAGGCAAGGACAGAGAAGGCAAATTTTACTTGTGGGTATTTTGAAGAGGGAACTCCTTCAGATTACAAAGAACCAGAAATTTAGCTCAGAACCTCCTCAATATGGTCCCATCCTCAGCTCTTCTCAGGGTCAAAGTACTCTTGAGGGTAATTGCCTATTCAATTTCACAGCTCCAAGTATCCACTGCTATACCTTCTTGTAACCATTCCAAGCCAGAAGGTGGATAAATTCAAGCAGAAATGTTTAGTGAGACAGAATAGCAGGTAATAACATGGAATTTAAATACATATGGTATCTATTCCCAAATGGTTGCTATGCCCTATATGTCTCCTAGAATTGTTAGGTATAGCTTCCAACCAACCTTATGATCTCTCCAACAAGTCAAGAGAGGGACATATATAAATATATACACATATAAACATACACAAACATACATGTATATTTGTTCATAGAAAGGTGCTAGGGAAATTCATCAAACGTAGAAACATAGAATGTTTCATTTACTGGCCCTCAAACTAGAAAGTAGGCAAGGGATAAAGCAAAGATGATGGAATATAAGCTGAATACCCACCTGAACTCTCCCAACATTTCCTTCCAAACAGATAATTTTAAATCAAATTTTGGAGTAGAAGAGCCAGCAAAAGGTCAGAGTGAGATATTTTTACAATCTAAGGTAATTTAGGAGGTCAGTATGAAAGGTCTGTAACTGGGTTGGGGGTCAGCCCAAAGCCTGGCAGCAAGGTGACTGCAACAGTGGCAGTAAAATCAACAGCTTTAGGAACTCGCAGCCCAGAGATGGCAAAGGGCTCAGAAAATTTGTCAGAAAGAGATTACAGGGGACCCTTTGTTGGCACTGTGCATAGCTGGGCTGAATGGCAACTCTGTTGCCCATACACAGTTTTGGGTTGTAGTTTTCAGTGCAGAGAGGAGCCCTAGCATTTGTTGCTGCCGGGGAATGAGTCCTCCTTGGTCAAAGATCAGAATATAGACCAGGAGAGCAGTGACCACACCTCTCCGTGGGTCACTTGAAAAGACCAGAAATTTGCAGACCTCCAGAACTAGCCCTCAAAGCAGAAACATGAAAAAGCTTGAAGCTTGGCACAGTGCCTCCATACCCCCAGATGAGTGGAGCCCAACTTTAACAAAAAATTTAAACTCAAAAAATAAGCTGGGAAAATGAGCAAACAATAAAAAAATTGACTATATAAAGCTACTATAGTGGAAGGGAAAATCATTAACTCAGAAGAAGACAACAATGTGAAAACTGATACATTCAAAACCTCAAAGAAAAAGTGCTAATTGGATTCAAGGACAGCAAGAATTCCTGGAAGAAAGTGTAACAGTGGTAGAGAAAACATTAGGGAAAGAAATGAGAGCGATGCAAAAAAATTATGAAAATAGGATAGATCAGCAACTTGGTAAAAGAGGAACCAAACAATACTGAAGAAAATAACACTTTAAAAACCAGAATTGGCCTAATGGTAAAAGAGGTACAAAAATTCCCTGAAAAAAAAAATCTCTTTTAAAAGCAGAATTGGTCAAATAGAAAAAGAGGTAGAAAATCTCATTGAAGAAAATAATTTCTTAAAAATAGAATTGGGTAAGTGGAAGTTAAGGACTCCATGAAACATAAAGAATAAAATAAAACAAGGTCAAATGAATGAAAAAGAAATAGAAGGAAATGTGAAATATCTCACTGGAAAAACAACTAACCTGGAAAATAGATACAGGAGAGGTAAGAATTCTTGGACTGCCTAAAAGCAATGATCAGAAAAAGAGTCTAGATATTATATTTCAAGAAATTATCCAGGAAAACTGCCCCAACATCATAGATTCAGAGGGTAAAATAGAAATTGAAAGAATCTATTGATTACCTCCTGGGAGACATACCAAAATAAAAATTGCCAGGAATATTATAGCCAAATTCTGGAGCTCCTAGGTGAAGAAGAATATACTTCAAACAGACAGACAAACAACAACCACCACAATGAATGTTATGGAGCTACGATAAGAATCACTCAAGATTTGGCAGCTTTCATGTTGAAGGAGCAGAAAGTTTGGAATATGATATTTCAGAAGGCTTACAACCTAGAATCACCCAGGAAAATTGAGTATAATTTTCAAGCATTCCTGATGAAAAGACTGGAGCTGGACAGAAAATCTGACATTCAAACACAAAACTCAAGAAGCATAAAAATGTAAATATGAAAGAATACTCACACAGTACTCAAGTACTCACAAGTGAAACTACTTACATTCCTATATATGAAGATGATATATGTAACTCCCAAGAACTTTATCATTTTTGGGCTGTTAGAAGGAGTCTACATAGGCAGAAGACATGAATGTGAGTTGCTGATATTAGGATGATCTAAAAAAAAGAAGGGGTGAGAAAGAGGGATGTTTTGAGAGAAAGGGGGAGAGGTAGAATGGGGAAATTTCTCACATAAAAGAGGTACACAAGGATAAGCTTTTATAGTGGAGGGGGAATGAGAGGAGGATGATGGGCAATTCTTGAACTTCATTCTCATGAGAACTGGTTCAAAGAGGGAAGAATACACACACACTCTCTCTCTTATTCAACAGAAAAAATTGGAGGGGAAGGGAGTAAGAGATAGGAAGACGGGAGGCTAATAAAAGGAGAAGATTAAGGGAGTCAGTGGTCAGAAGCAAAACATACTTTTGAGGAGGGACAGAATAAAAGACAAAGAAGGATAAACAAAAGAAAATGGAATTGAGGGAAATATACAATAATCACAATTGTAAACATGAATCAGAAGAACTCACCCATAAACCAGAAACTGGTAGCAGAATGGATCAGAAACTGGAATCCAACAATGTGTTGTTTACAAGAGACACTTGAAACAGAAAGACACACAAAGAGAGTCAAAATAGGGTTTAGAACAAAATCTATTATTCTTTAGCTGAAGTAAAAAAGGCACGAATAGCAATCATGATTTCAGACAAAACAAAAGCAAAAATAGATCAAATTACAAGAGATAATTAGGGAAACTACATTTTGCTAAAAGGTACCATAGGCTATAAAATAATACAAAAATTTTCTACAGCAAGAGTAACTGACAAAGGCCTCATTTCTTAAATACTTAAGGAACTGAATAAAATTTATAAAAATAAGAGTCACACTCCTCAGTTGATAAATGGTCAAAGGGTATGAATGGAAAATTTTCAGAAGAAGAAATCAAAGCTATCTGTAATCACAACAACAAATACCCTAAACCACTTTTAATTAGAGAAAGGCAAATTAAAAGAACTCAGAGGTATCACCTCATAACTATCAGAAATGACAAATGTTGGAAGAGATTAGGGAAAATAAACTGTTGGTAGAGTTGTGAACTGGTTCAATCATTCTGGAGAACAATTTGAAACTGTGCCAAAGGGTTAAAAAAACTATACATACTCTTTGACCTAGCAATCCTACTACTAGCTTTATAACCTAAAGAGATTAAAAAAAAAACTCTATGTGCAAAAATAGTTATAGTAGCTCTTTTTGTTGTGTCAAAGGTTTGGAAATTGAGGAGATGCTCATCAATTTGGGAATGACTGAAGAAGCTGTGACTTGATTGTAATGGAGTGTTATTGTGCTATAAGAAATGACAAAGGGGGGTGATTTCAGAAAAAAAGAAAAAACAAACATGGCAAAACTTGTATGAAATGAATGCAGAGTGTAATGAGAAAAACCAAGACATCATTGTGTACAGAAACAATAATGTGGGAATGAGGATCAACTGTGAAAGACTCAGCTACTCTGATCAATACAATGAATTCTATGATTAAATTTAAGCATAATTTTCTGTCTCACCATCTATCTATTTGATTTTTTGTGATATGGCTGATATGGAAATATGGCTTGCATTATTTCGCATGTATAACTGATATATTTTTTTGATTTCTCATTGGTGGCAAAGAGGTGGGAAGGAGAGAATCTGGAACTCGTAGTTTAAAAAGAAAACAATGTAAAAATAAGTAATATATTTTAAACATAGAAAAAAACAGGAAATATTATAGATTTTCTTAACTTCATGGCATGTTGATCTTTTTTAAAGCAGCAAGTTGTTTTATGCCAACCTCTCTTACCACTACAGTCATTGTTATATTGCTATTATAGACACAGGTGACATGTTTCTATATCCTTCTTGTCTCTACATGCCAACTTTATGCCACCATGCCTCATATACCCCTCCCTCACCAAGGCTTTTAAACTGCTTGCTCTGTAACCACCAAACTGTAATACCACAGAGATTTTTCGGAAATATAATTCAGTTAATTTTATCCTGTGGGTGAGGCTTTCTATAAGTCTTAAGTATTGTATGGCCATCGTATCTGTCCATGGACACTCTTTAACATAAATGGGCTTTTGTGGAAAGAGTATTGGATTTAGAATCAAATGACTTAGACTTGAACCTCACTGCTACTTCAATAGATTACAAATATATATTGAGTTTACTATATTTCTTGCCCTGCCTTCCCTTCCCTTCCCTTTCCTTCTCATCTCTGTCTCGTTGCCTCAAGTCTCTTTCTATTCCAATTCATCCTCAGCTGTCAAATTGATCTGTTTTAAGTGCAGATCTGACCATTTTACTTCCTTGCACCCTGTGGCTCTTACCGTGTACAATGTTCTCCTGGTTCTGCTCATTTCACTCAGCATCAGTTCATATAAGTCCTTCCAGGCCTCTCTGAAGTCCTCCTGTTCATAATTTCTTATAGCACAATAGTATTCCATTACATTCTTATACCACAACTTGTTCAGTCATTTCCCAGTTGATGGACATCCCTTCAATTTCAGTTCTTGACCACCACAAGGAGAGCTATTATAAATATTTTTGTACATGTGGGACCTTTTCCCATTTTTATGATTGAATAGTTTTTGCACAAATAAACCCAATGCAACCAAGATTAGGAGGGAAGCAGAAAACTGACTGCATGATTTCTGATTGGTATTTTATATTTTACCTCAGGTCTGCATTATCTTTTTCAAAGTCAGTGTCTCCTGGCCAGCTAGGCAAAGAGGCTTTTCCTCTTGTCAGTGTTTGACTTCCCTTGCCACTTGTCTTTGTGACTCATTGTGGGTAACCCAGGGTTTTGGATCTCCTGAATTCACAAAGTTGCTTCAAAGTCTGGAAGTGCCCATGAAAAGTGTTTGCTCCCCTATTCAGGATAGGATACCCAAGGCAGCTAGTGGCCCTGGTGTCGGCTCACCTTATTGAGTCTATGTCCATGTGGGAGTGGTGGCGAAGTGGGGGAAAGAGAACAGCCCATATGTCTACCTCTTCCATGGGGAGTTTGGAGACAGAATTCACTCCTTACCATAGAGGAGATTTGAAGTGAAAGAAAAAGAGTCGGCCCTGTTGCTTCCTTTATTTTATGTAGCACTCTTCCATTCTGCTGTTATCACAAGGCAGGAGAAAGATTGAGGGGACTATTCAGAGTTGCCAGGTCATACTCAAACCACAAGTCCTTTCAGAATTGGGGAACCACATAGATGAAAGCAATTCAGCAACTCCCATATGACCAAATACTGAATCTTGCATGTAAATAGCCAGAAGCAAGTAGGCCGACACCTTTCTGTACAACTCATACTGCAAATTGAACAAACAATCACGGATATAAATTTCCTTTGAGAGCCCACTCCAAAGTGAAACTAAATTTCATGTTGTTGTTGTTTTCCAACAAGCCCTCAAACATTTGACTCCAACTGTGACACCTTTGAGAGCTCCAAACCCTCAGGCCTCGTGGGGTGAGATTTCTTTT
>JAQQSK010015414.1:0-10786 GCA_028658325.1 Potorous gilbertii
TTGCATCCTGGACCATCTCCAGTCCTGCTGATGAATATCAGGTCACTGAGCTCAAATGGCTCTGGAGAAAAAAGTGAGGCTGGTGACCTTGAACAGCCCTCCCTCACTCAATTCAAAATCAACTGCAAGTCATGTCATCGTCTTGATGTCATATGAGGTCATGGTTAGAATCAGATGCAACAACTACAACTATGAAATTAAATTGAAACACAATGCCACTTTTTAAGACATTAGGTAAGTAGATTATATACATGCTATTGAGATGTGGGCATGTTTGTCACTAGCAGAGAAGCTAATAGATAAAGACCAAATATTAGAAAGAGGGATAGGACAATAGAAAGGGCAAACTCCAGAAAGCTTTGGAAGGGGATAGAATAGGAATGTACCCAGGTGGAAAGTGGATAGGAGAATTGCCACTTCATCAAAACCTAGAACAAAGGAGACCATGGGGGAAGGAATGGTATATTAAAAAGATCTGAGGTACAGAATTTTGGAGAAATGGAGCTTTTGATGAGTATTCTCACTTGATTCCTGGTTCTTGCCTGAGAAAGAAGTCGGTGGAGTTGGTTTCAGTGTGTTAAGCAGAGAAGCAAAAGTTTTGAGCAAAATCTATAGGAAGTTCAGTGGAGTGAGTCAACAAGAAGATTGCCTGAGATAGCCCTGCAACACTGAGGGTCATGGTCTCTGTCAATACCTCTATGTGTTTCCATAGCAAAGAAGCAGGTGATGAGAAGATGGATGGAAGGGATGATTCATTAAAAAAGAGATAAATATTTATTCATGTGGATAAAAACAAAAACACTAAATAAAGCACATGACTAATTTGTTCTGAAAAGTATCACAAAAGTGGAAGAACCAAATTTAAAGAAGGATAAACAAGTTATCACAATAATAGTAATATTATTTAAAACTCATGCTGAGGTATGGTTCCATTTTATTTTTAAGAAAGTAAAGACTAGCTATTTCCAGCAATTTCTCAAATGGTATTGAACATTTACTGCTGGAAACCAACATTTTATAGGAGAGGGTTTGTGAATAGAGCAGTTTATAAAGGCAATAAAGGTGTATTATTAGGCTCTATTAATTTGGAGTTTGTGATATTCCTAGAGGACCTGAGCGGAACTTCATTTTTGCTTATTAAGCTCTTTCTTCATATTGCAAATTAATAATGTAAACAAAATTAAAGGGAAAACATTTACAATGTACAATGCAACAAACAAAAGTTTGAAGCACATTTATATATATTTTGTAAATTATTCTTACTTCTTCCTTCCTATGTAGTTCTTTGTATTTTGAGTAGCGTAACTGAAATAACCCAGATGCATTTGAGAGAGAATCATCCACAATTGTATTTTCACTAATTTATTCCCTATCTTTGTCTCACTTAGTAAGGTTTTACTACAATAACAGAGCACATAGACTTAAAACAAAAATCCTCTAGAAAGAAATTAGAAAAATTTTTAATCAACTGTATAAAGGCAATATATAATTATGAAAAGTAATAAAGTCATATTATAAAGTTTATATTTGCTAATGTAGTTAAAACATTTTTGTTCTTCACAAAAAGAAACCTTTGCAAATTTTCACTCCTAAGTCATGCAACAAGTTCTCTTTGTACATGAAGATAGTTTTTCTGTTTTTAACTGAGGCCTTTTTTACAATGTGACATTGACCCTGTGAAATGCTGATGTCAAGGTAAAATTTTCTAATCAAATATTCACAGCTGAGAGCATGTCTCCCCTTGCATAAGGTGGGTTCATTAATACAGAATAATGTGAAGGATCTATAATTTCCTTGATGTGGGCAACCGCCAGCATGGAAATTTTCTCTACTTATGAAAAGTGCAACCCTTCTGTCTTAGTTGATAAGTCTCAGGGAGTTGCCATGAACCATTTTGAGGTTAAATGTCTTGCTTAGAAATTAAAAATTAAGTTTCAGAAATGAGATTTAGATTTAAATCTTATTGACTCCAAGAGCAGTACTTTCTCCACTATGCTTCACTGTGCCTGTGGGCATATTATAATAAAAATAAAATGAACTTAATTTATGTTCATATCAGTACCATCTTCTCCCTGTTTTCTTATGGTTACTTTTGTCTCTTGAAGTGTGCATTTTTATTTATCTTTTATTTACAAAAATTTCCAAATTGATCATTAGTTAATATCATGAAATTATTTTTATAGCTGAGCATCTGTTTCAAGTTCCCATTATTTTTGAGATTGCAGAATTGAACCCTTTGCCGCTGGGCTTTCCTTTCAACTCCTCTATTTAGAATTCTGCTACTAATGTATATCCAAATGCAGCAGGAGCAGTTAAATCATTAAACTTAGATACCACTGAAACTGAAAATAAGGTAAACTGCCCTTTATATATCTCTAAAAAGCAGCACTCAATAAACAAATATTTATCAAGTATCTATATCTAAAATATATTAATAAAATAATTATTTATTAGGTGCCTGCTCTGCACCAGGATTTATGCTAACTTCTGGAAGCACAAAGAAGAAAATGAAAGACCCGGGCTTTGAGAAGCTTATAGTCTAATGGGGGAAGACAAGTCACAGAAGGAAGCTAAATAGTGGGGGGAGATGAAGAGGTAAATGATGACAGAGTAGAATACAAAGAAGGCAGTTCATGAGAAATGAAATTACTAAGCAGTGTGCCTGGTACTGGGGATGCCAAGGGAAAAAAAAATTCTTTACTCTCAAAAAGTTTATCATGTTTGTGAGTATGCCCCTCTTTTGTAAATTATGCAGTATTTCTCCAATCAAATATTTGTTGAATTCACCTTTCATGCAATCAGCTTTATGAAATATTTGTCTAGTTTTGCATGAAACTGGAAACAATTTCTGTATTTGCAATATCAAAATTATTTCATCAATGATCCTATGTGTCCATTATGCATTATAATTGTACCTTGATCCAAATTTACCTCCAAAATTTGAAAGACTATGGAACATGCTTTTGTTTCAGAAAAATTATCCATTGTGTGCATAAAGCTCATATATCTAATCTAATACAAATTTAGCTAATAATTATATGCTTCTAAAATGTATACTTTTTACTTTCATGGCAATGTATTCAGGTAAAGTTACTATATTTGTAACAAGTATAGTCCAAGAATTGCCCTAGCAGTCTGTGGATCACTGGAATGTGTTTTTATTTTTAACTATCTTCTCTATCATTTGGCTCACCAAATATTCCTGTGTGCATATGACTGAAAAGTTTAATATATGACCTCTTTTCTTACTCATACTATTTATCTTTAGAGCATATCTTTTGCTATATATCAATAATTACTAGATATTGCTCTATCACTTTACATCACAGGAAGTTTGGCATTGTTATTCAAAATAAATACCCCCACCCACCCACAATCTAGTTGAGTACTGGCCCAATGGATGCTTCCTTATTTTCTGTCTTCTTATAATCTTACAGCTGTACTATATCATTTATTTCGAGCTAGTTAGTTTCCACCTATATTTAAAGATTATATATTTATCTACTATTCTTATTGTTGCTTCCATTTAGCTTTGCATATACTTCTTTGGGAATATTAATGATATCCACATTTTGCAAAAATTCATTCCAAAACTCCATCAAATAAGTACACTGTGTGCAGTGCTTCCCTTTCTTTTTGAGCCTGCATCTTATTTATTAAAGGAGAGGACCAGTATGAACAATGCATTTTCTATGATCCTGAGATGCGTAGACTAATATAAGAACTCTTTCCTTTGGGATCTACTCTCTTCCCTCCATGAACATATTACAGGTTATGACGCTTTTTCCTTATAAGTATATCGTGCCATACTATGCTGAATTTAAAAAGAATGATAATAGAATTTTTAGTCCTTAGTGTAGTAGGTGAATTCCTTTCCTTCACTGCCTGCTATCTTCAAAATCATGGAGACCTCTCTCATGTTTGGCTTCTGCCATTGACCCCTAAGTCTGTATAATCTTGTTATGTCCCTTCTCACCTTTCCCAAAAGACTAAATAACTGTGGTAACTTCCTAGATGTTATAGCTTCCTAGTTCTCTCATTAATATGACTATTTCTTTGTTTCCCCTCCAAAGTGTGAGCCATTTAAGTAGTGCTTGGTTAGAAAATAGATGAATGCATTGGACATCTCCGTAGATGTATTGATACAAATACATATGCAATCTTTTGATGACATCTGTGACAAGTCAGAGATTCACAGAGTTTTTTTTACAATATCACCATTTTTTATTTGTTGGTAAATCAAGATTTATCCTCCTTTTCTTATTTGCTATTTCACAAAATGTGTGCTGGTTTTACTGTTCATTTTCTAGAAAAAAATGTTCTTGACCTTACCTGTACCCCCTCCCTAATTCTTTTATTATTTGATTTTACAATCTTGCTATTTGTAATATTTCTTTATTAATTTTACCTAATATCAAATTCTAACATCCCACTTTAGATTTCTCAAATCGTTATCGTTTTAACCCATCTGCGATAAGTTTTGTTTTGTTTTGAGTGGGACTTGTGGGGAGGGGGAAAGAGCTAACACTGACTTGAGTCTTCCAACAAACCTTAAGTCATTGTTTCTCAATAATGAGAGTATTCTATTAATAGATTGGGGAAAGGAAGTAGTTTTTTTCTATAAGTTATGTCACTCAGTATAGTATAAACACACATAGTGAAAAGAGCTATCCTAGCTGTCCAAAAAAGTAAGTTTAATCACTTTTCTGCCACTTTCTACATATGTGAGTTTTGATAAATTATTTTATCTCTTAGAGTCTTGGTTTCTTCCCCTATAAAATGAGAATAATGATACTTGCTCTATCTGTGTGACACAGATGTTATGAGGAAGGTACTATGCAAGTCTTAATGCGGTATATAAATTGAATGTGCTTAAAAACTACAAAAGAGGCTTTCTGAAGTTTAATGATAAACTTATTTTTTTACCTTGAATCTAATCCTAACCAGAGCAATGTAGATGTGTTGTAAAACTTTTTTTCTGTGATCATTCACTTTTGATTACCTTTGAATAAAATAAAATGTTTAGGTTAAAAAATAACCTTGAAGTGAATTTATGATCATCGATGTGATGATTTAGAAGTTGTGCAAAAGAATATTTCTCTTGATATGAACATTCTCTTAATAATAGTATTGATGGCATGAATATGCTAAGTAAAGCAAATTATTTTTTCAAGCGATAATTAAAAGTAGTATGCAAGGTATACCTCTAATTGATAGTATTAAAGATACGATTGAGCATAGTTGAAAGGACATTGAACTTGGAGTCATGAACTTGATGTACAGTTCTCAAAAAAATCTTTATCCTATCAGGCAAGCCACTGAAGCCTATTTTCCTCTTTTGTGTTTGTCCTTTGTCTTCAAAGAGGGCCATGACATCAAGGAAATGATGACATGACTTGCAGTTGACTTTGATTTGAGTGAAGGAGGGTTGTGTCACTTTCTCATCCAGAGTCATCTGGGTTCAGGGGCCAGATATTTATCAGGACCACTGGAGATGGCCTAGAGTGCAATGGGAGGCACTGGTCCTTTTAGGCTAAGGCCTTTTCAGATACTCATGTAGAGTGAGGTAATGTCCATTCAGTGAATACACCTCTTTTAAAGATTCAAGGGATAGCTACTTTAATTAGAGAAAAAAAAAAAAAAAGAAAGGCTGCTGTTCCAAAGAGAAACAGTTAGCATTGACATTCACTGTAAGCCAAGAGTACCCCAAATATAGACATTATATGGAGCTTGGGCAGAGAATCTTATGAGTTTCAGGAGTGAATGGGAAAGAAAGAGAGATGGAGAGATGGAGAGAAGCAGAAGAAGGAAGGAAGAAAGAAATATCACCAGTACACATCAAGTTAACTGGGAAGCTTCTGGCTTCACTCTTAAGTGAGTATCTGAAAAGGCCTTAGCCTAAAAGGATCAGTCTCCAATTCCTTCTTTTATATGAGATGATTAGATTAGATAATATTCAAGGTCACTTTAAACTCTAGATCTATGATCCTAAGCATCCACTCTGTCACAGATAGGTTATGTAGTCAAAGAAAAATTTTTTTTGTGAACTTGGCATTTGAAAAAAGAAGTTTAAATGTACTCCTTTTCTGGCTTCCCTCTCAGTAATTCAGAGAAGACTCATAATATGATTGCAATTAAATCACATTCTCAGTGCCTGAATCAAATACTAGTATTAGGTTAAATACATTTTGAGAGACTTAATGCTTTCACATTACTTGGATCTTATTAATGTTTCATTTATTTAGCTGCAACTCATGTCCTATGAAAGCAAAAAAATAATTATTTCTTAGCATCTAAATTTTTACTAAGATAAAATTTAGGTGCTTAGAAAACATGATTCAGTATAATAGGTTTACCTGTGTCCTAGGAGATAAAAAATACTGAATTTCCTTAATATTCCAGACATGGGAAAATAATTTGAAAAGCACAAATGCTGAATCTGCTTCAATTCTATTTCCAAAACTAATTGTAAACTAAGAATGTCAGGCTCTTAGTCAATACAAATTGTTTGACTATCATAGATTGCAATTTGTAACATGAAACTAGAGGCTTTTCAAAAATTGCTTGAGGTAGCACCATTCATTAAGTTACAAGTCTATAATTAAAGGAAAACTTTAACACTATTATTAGTTCACACTATTGACAAATGATCTGGGAGATAGTGAACTACACAGTTTCTCTCATTTACTTCCAGGGTCTAAAAGTAGAAAAACAAACAAAAATCATTGAGAAAGGAGAGAAAGAAGGGGAAAAGAAAAAAAAAAACAAAGAAAAATAAAGTCTAATTCTCTACACTACTCTACATACTACAGTATTCTCCAATACTGCCAAGTATGAACTGGAGGAATATGGGGCTAAGGATACTGGTAGTCCCTAAAACAATCAATCAATATTTTGGGAGCACCTAGTATGTGTCAGACACTTTACTAAATGCTGAGCATATAAAGAAGGCAAAAGACAGTTTAAGTTCCAAGGTTAGGCTTCAGGTTAAGTTCACTACCTGTAATCTCATCATCATATTGCTACCTCAAGCTTTGATGAATACTAGCTCCCTCAGCTTTCTCTCCCATCTGACTAAAGGGCTGAAAAAGAACATAATTGGAAAGATTGAAGTCTCATAGACCTCTCTCCCAAAGAGGCTCAGAAGTTTAATTCCTGTCCCCACAATTGTCCATAGTCTCCATAGAGGAAAGGCAAAAGTCCCTGAGGTGAGTTCAAGGGCAGCAGATAGTTGGAAAAGCATCAAGCCAAGCAGGAAGAACTTGGGCAGTCAAATTCTGGAATAATCTAAGATAAGGAAGTAGAGGAGAAAAAGGAAGGGAAAAGGGTGTGAACTCCCAAAGTCATAAAGAGAAATATTTTAGATCAGGAAGAAAAAAAAGAAGTTTGCTAATGAGTTATCTACTCATACATAGATAAGTCATCTGTAATTAATTTTGATTTTTGACGGATACATACACAAGATGAAATCAAAACCAGGTAACTAGGAATAAATGCAAAAGTCTGACATATAAATAATGTCAGAAAATCTAATGGCCAGAAGGGGCTGAGGCTGGTGAAGGACACTAAGGACTGCTCTGGTGAATAAAAGATATTAATTCTTTACTCAGAGGCAGAACTATTTTGTTTCTGTCTCTACTCAGAGGCTAAACTATCCTTTTGTTTCCCATCAACAAGAATAATCTTTGTACTACAAAAGACTGAACAATAAGGCCTATTTGAAAGCTGAAACCCAAGCTAGACATCTCTAGTAAGAGCCAACATGGACAAGTCAACTGACCAAACGAAGTATACTCCTGAGCTCCAACAGAACTGTTTGATATGTTTGTGAAGCCACTGTCTGTGATCTCTGAAAATTCATTGATCATTTGAGGTAGCTAGGTCATATAGTCAATTGAGCACTGGGCCTAGGGTCAGATCATTTTCCCTCAGTTTATTCCAACTTCCTCACCAGTAAAAGGAGAACAATAGCAGCACCTACCTCCCAAGGTTGTTGTGAGGATCAAATGAGAATATTTCTAAAAGGAAAAGTGCTTAGCAGTGTCTGGGATATTACACGAACTATATAAATAATATAGATAATATAATTGTAGAAGGGAAATATATTGAATTTCAAAAAAGGAGTCAAATTGGAGTGTGAAAACTCTAGGCCAATGAGCTTGACTGATTCCTGAGAGCAATGTTGAATATTAAAGGAATTATTGGTTAATACATTTTGAAGGAAACAGTGATCCCAAAGGGCCAGAATAACTTCATCAAGAAGAGTCGTATTAAAAGCCTGTAAAAACCAGCACCCTGACGTACACAGGAGAGCCTGCTATCAGAGGTTTTTTGATCTGCTTTTCTAAAAGGAAAACAACTTTTTAGGGGTCCACAATCACTTTAGTCAAGCACATGTATAATTCACTTAATTTAGGGGGAAAAGTCAGCACCTTAAACTTCAGAGAAAATACAAAGAAATAATAATTAACAGACATAGCTTCCAACTGTCTGATATAAGCAATACATAAATCACAGATCAGCAGACACATCCAACTGCCTTACCATACATACAGTTACCTGAGAGAGAAGCACCAATATCTGGGTTTTCAAAGCTGAGGAGGGGGGGAGGGGGGCGGTCCTTAAGAGCTGCCCAAAGTCTCCTCTGGCCCAACAAACACTTCCAGTGAGTAAGTCCCAAAGTAAAAACTCACCTCAGAGTATTTCCGCATTTTTCAGAGTCAGAGGGCCTCACAACCCTTGAGAACCAGTGCCTCATTAACACAAGGTGTGGGCTTTCTTACAAATCTTCCCTTATCAAACTTCCCTAGATGGGCAGGCCCATTAATGGGTGGGGAAGATCTTTAATCTCATACTCTAGTATTTAAAATCTCAAAGGATATAAGTACAGATGTCACAAAAGAACAATTTTGAACTACAAGTGATTTTCTGAAAATATGTTCCAATATCTAATAGTAAGAGGAACATATTTCTCAGCCATTTGCAAGTCATGCTGCCTCTGTCCTCCCCATCCTTCTCCCACCAAAACTTGCGCTCAGTATTGAGACCCCTGACTCTTTCCTTGTGACTTTGGGTTCAAATAGTTGAACCTTTGCCTTGCCCTGGCCAGAATCCAGGCCATCACATACTTATCAGCCATTTCTAAAATAGGCAAGCATAAGTTTCTCTCTTCATACCTTTTCTAACTGTGTATGTTGTTTTTCTCAATTAAAATAGAAGCCCTCTGAGGTTGGGTACTAACTTGCTTGCTATTATTTTTGAAACTGTGTGTTTAGCAAAGAACCTGGCATACAGCAAGTGAATAATGAGTATTTTCTGTTCATTCTTAATGCAAATTAAAATAATTTTAAATTTTTACCTCATGTCTTGCCAATTGGCAAAGATGAGAAGAATGACAATAGACAATGTTGGAGAATGGTTTTAGGAAGTTAGGTTGTTCAGTCAACTAGCGTTTTATTAAATGTATTATGTTGGAGGCACTCTGTTGAGCAGCAGGGATTTAAAGAAGTGGGGAGGAAACCCTCAAACAAATAAAAAACAAGATACAGTCACTGCTCTGAAAGAGCTCACAGTCCAATGAGGACCACAATGCAAAAACACCTTGAACAATAAAAGATATAAACAGGATAAATTGAGAGGTGATAGACTCAGAAGTAAAGCACTAAGATTATGGAGAGCTGGGAAAAGCTTCTTGCAGTAGGTAAGTCTTTAGTGAAGATTTGAAGGAAACCAGGCAAATTGAGAGAGAGAGTTGAAGAGAGAGAACCGTTCCAATCATAGAGGACATTCAGTGAAAAATATTGGGAATCAGAAGATAGTGTCTTTTTAGGAGGACAAAAAAGAGCTAGTGGATCATAGCATATAGATGCAGGGGAATAAAATTTAAAAAGAATGCAGTGGTAGGAAGGATCCAGGTTATGAAAGATTTCAAATGGAATATTTTATATTTGATCTTGGAGGTAATAGGGAGTCACTGGAGTTTCATGAGCTGGTGGAGGAGGTTTCTGTGACATGATCAGACCTGAACTTTAGGAAGATCTATTTACATCTGAGTGGGAATGGACTGGAAAGGGGGAGGCGCTTGCTATAGGGATACCATCTAATAGGAGTCCCAGTAGGAGGTAACTAGGGTCTGGAATGGTTGCACTGTTAGAAGAGAGAAGGAAGTGACATAGAAAACAAGTTATAAAGGTAGAAATAAAAGAACTTAGCAACTGATTGGATATGGGGGATGAGAGAGTGTGGAGTTAAGAATAATTGTTAGGTTTTGAGCCTGGAAGATTGGGAAAATAGTAGTACCCTTAATAGTTATATGGCATTTAGAAAGAAGGGAGGGTTTTGGGGAAAAGAAAATGAATTCAGTTTTGGACATGCTGAATATCAAAAGATGTCAATAGGACATCAAGTTTGAGGTGTCCTATAGTCAGATATGTGACACTGGCAGAAAATGTGACACTGGCAGAACAGAACAGTAAAGTTACTCAATAAAAGATAGAACATATTTCTCCTCTTGTCAGAGAAGTAGTGACTATTGGTGCAGAATCATATTGTGTACATTTTACGATATTACTATATTGTGGACTTGTTCAATTGCTTTTCTTCTATTGTAGAATAATTAGAGGGTTATTTTCAGAAATTACTGATATAAAAATGAAATGCATCCATAAAATCTATTTGGTGAACAAAGATAGGAGGAAGAATCCATGCCAGATTGCTGAGGTGTTTTGTTGTTTAAAGTTAAACATGTCTTTCCGTGTGTGTGTGTGTGTGTGTGTGTGTGTGTGTG
>JAQQSK010015415.1:0-10785 GCA_028658325.1 Potorous gilbertii
TTGCGGCAAGGAGGGACTGAAAAACAGAAAAGATTATAGGAGGGATGGGGGGTGGGGGTGGGGGTGGTCTGGTAGTCTAGAGTGATGGGGGAAGAAGTTCAGGAAGGGCCTCCAGGGAGGATTAAAGGTTGGAAATGGCTGGAGGTAGTCAACAAACATCAGACTAGGGGGCACCTAGGTGGTAAACAGGTAGGGCAACAAAGAGATAACAGACAATGGTCAGGTTCTGTGAAGAGATACAAGGGGAGCTCAATTTGAGTATGAAAGGTCAGACTCTGTGAGGAGATATAGGGAGAGCTCAATTTGAGTAAGGAGATTCCAGGGGAGCTCAGAGAAGTTTCCAGAGTCTGAACCCCATCAATACCTTTGTCTAGGTAATTGACAAAAATGATTAACAGCACAGGATCAAAGACAAATCCCCATGGCATTCCTCTAGACTTTCCAAGTTGACACCAAACACTAATGACTACTTTGAGGGGTCTAGTCATTTAACCAGCTCTAGGTCCATCTAATTATACCATCATTATCCTAATATCTTGCCATCTTGTCCTCTTAACAGTAGTATTAGATAATTTGTCAAATGCTTTGCTATAGCCTGGGTGATCTATATTAACTAGTCAATGCTTTGCTAAAATATAATCTAAATCTAAAGCCTGACCTGTCCCTGATGATGCTATTAACATTGACTCTTCATGGTCACTGTTTCCTTTTCATTGTTTCTTAACCATCCCTTTAATGATATGTCATATATATATATATACATATATATATATATATGTATATATATATATATATATATATATATGTATGTTAAATGTGCCAAATATAGCAAATATACCAATAATATGTCAAAGTCCCTGACATGACTGTCACTGTCCAGAGTGATGAAACCAGCTGGGAAAGGTGAGCTAAAGCAGAGAGTGAATGAGAACTAGAGAGTGGATATTGAGGAAAAGGTCCCCTGCTAATGGCAGCTGTTGAATTTCCCCTCTCTGTCTGCCATGGTGGAGGTAGGATAACTACACAGCTTACATAGACTTAGGAAACTCCCTTAGACTTGCATGATATCAAAGGGA
Organism: Potorous gilbertii; assembly: GCA_028658325.1. NCBI lineage: Eukaryota > Metazoa > Chordata > Mammalia > Diprotodontia > Potoroidae > Potorous > Potorous gilbertii. Next base: position 1,077 of record JAQQSK010015415.1, read on the forward strand.
TATAAATACAATTAGATGCACATACCCCATAACAGAAGAGAAAAAAAGAGGTAAAGATTGGGTAGTCAGGTCATCCAGGGAATACCTCAAATTCCAATGACCTCTGGAATGATTTATTCATTGTAGGCTCCCTACTTCTCTTTCTTATCCAACATTAGCCTTTCTTCTAAACACTAACTCTATCTGCCCCATTTGTGAGAGACTAATACAACTCTCTAAGTCTATATTCTGGGCCTAGGTTTCAAGTTAAAAGCCCTGCATAAGGTCCCTGAAAGAGGAAAGGAATGTAAGAGGCAAGGCAGAGATATGAATGGGTCACTGAGGGCATTTATAATACACTGCTATGATTTCTTTCTCCCATTTGCATTAAAGCCTTTCAATTGGTATGCTCATGTAAATTACCTTAAATGAAATACACCAGGTAAAGGACATATGGAAGGAGCCAATGGGATGAGAGCCACAGCTGTGCAGGAGATACGATTGAACGATGTAGACACAATCTCTACACTTTCACCATTCATGAAGGACTAGAGCCAAAGGATTGTCAAGGTGCCTTATTTTGTGTTTACAAATATGTAAATGATAAGAGAGAGGGTCTATGTCGTAAAACAGAAAAAAAAAGGATTGTATGTGAAACAGCAGACCTCTACTATTATTCTTTTCTCTTTTCCAGAGAAAGAAATCATACCTAGCTCGTGGAGCTGGACTCCGAGAGTTAATTTAGAATTGTCGAGACAACGTAGAAGAGCCAGTGCTATAACACTGTATGACTGGCAAAGAATTTGAGACCAAGATGTTGTACGGTTTGGGGCCCCCATTCACCACAAAAAACGCCACAAGAGCAAGCATAGTGGGAGATTCCATGTGACTAGCTCCTTCTGAGAAAAGGCCACACCTCTATGGGAAGGTAGGAGAAGTGAGCTCCCAGGGTCTTCTCAGATAGGTTCTTTGGTTCTGAAAATAATTGATAGTTCAGCCTGACTGGCTTGTCAGTGCAACCCTCTCTCCTGGACTGACTTCCATAAGAGGATCCATGTAATCCTCTCTTGCCTATCTCTGACACCTTTGAAATCTGCTCTAAAAAAATGTAACAATAATTTCTAGGATATATGTCAGTATTCCTCTAATATGAGTTCTAAGATGGAGTGACCACTTCCCTTCAAGATGACATGATCTCTAATTCAGCAATCCATTTGGCCTTGTTTTTGGAGTTTGGGTGCAGAATAGGAGTTGTCCCTCTCCTTTTTGAAAGATGCAACTGAAATTAAATCCAGCCAATAAATTATGTGTTGCTCTGTTAATGGTAGAGAGAATTCCAATTGATGACTAAATGAAGCTATACCCTGTGTTTGGGTCAGGCTGTCATCTGTTTCCTGACATCCTCATCTATTTCCTCTCTTTATCTACAGAGTGTGAGGTAGACTGATGATCATGTTGCTTCCCTCTATTTCTTTGCCTCCAAGACCTAGATTTCCTCATATGATATCTTCTTAATTACAATACTGTTCCATGCCTCCTTTTGGCCTATCCTGTTACTGTTGAATAAAGTATACTTTTCTATATTTCCTATTCTAGCCATAGATTTCATTATTTGTACCTTACTTGTCACCCTGGAATCTATCTCTGCTGCCTTCTCATCCTGGACCATCCCTCCATCCTTGCAGTCTCCTTCTCCCATTTAAGGAGTTCTTTCCAAGCTCTGCATTTTGGGGAGAATCCAGATTAGTCAACCTTCACTTCCCTCTCAGCTCTGCCTCTGACTTTTCAAATGTTTCCAGCTGCTATTTCACTCTGGAACATCCATTAGTGCCTGGAATATCCCTTGATCACTTGCTTTTCCCATTATCCCATTGGTACATTCCTCTTGGAGCCTCCATTTTGAAGAAGAACCCAAGCTACACGGCTTTCATTCCTCTCTTGTCTCAGTTTCTAACTTTTCAGATTTCTTCAATTTGCCCCTCCCCCATGCTGGTATCCCCCTCCCCCCACCCCCCCATACACTTATAACTCTTTTATATGTTGTCTTTCCCCTCCCCACCATTAGAAGCTCAGCTGCCTGAGGGCTAAGACTGACTTTCTTCTTGCTTGTTTTTATATCCCCATGAATTTATAAATGCTTAAGGTCTGCTTGTTGGTCCTCTTGTGTATAAACATGAGCTTTATGGTTTGTTCTTTTTTGGATCTTGTCTCCTGTGAATTTCTTGGCTCTTCTTATGTTGTATCATCTTCTATAACTTATAACTTGGTACATATCCTTGGACGGTTTCCTTTCTCCCATTTCATTTTTAGTTGAAAACTATTTTGATGAGTTTTTCCAGATTCCAGGCAAATAGGTCCATTCCACTCTTGGTCAACAGCCTGGCATCCCTGTGTTTTATGTTGTAATGCAGAAATCCAAATCTCATTCTCCAGCACCATCTACTCCTTCAAAAGATCTAGGTTTAAGTCCCAACTCTTCTGATAGAAGCCTTCTCAGCCTCAGTTTCCCATCTGAAAAATGAGGGAGTTGGGCTTACTTATCTTTGTGGTTTCTCCCAGCTCGAATGTCTTATGATTTTGTGCTTCTCTCTCCAATGAGATAAGGTATACCAAGCCTATTGCAAACTTTCCAGAGAATATAAATGGCAATTGTGTTCATAATTCTATGTTACATAGTTTCTCAAAGCTCTACCAATCCACAATGCTAGGATCTTGTAACCTTGAGTCACAAACAATTTGATGTGAATTTGTTTTATTAAATAGCGACCTCTTAGGCAGCAATAATGAGTGAATAACATGAAGGAGAAAATGCCACCAAAACCAGGCTTTGTTTTATGTTTTATATAAAGCTTCTTGGCTTTGCTTCATATTTGTCCTAGGATCCCCTCCAGTTGAATGAGCAACTCGGGTTCAGACACTCTTTTCAGCTGTCTCTTCCTTACTGTAATCCTAAAAATTATCAGGACACCCCCCACCTTAAATTAGAGATTCTTTTCCTGTCAGTCGCCGAGCATTTGTTAAGTGTCAACTAAGAACCAAGATTCAAAGGAAAAGATGAAAAACTCTCTGAGTTCAAGGAGCTTAAACTCTATCTAAGAAGATAGCGTAGTTATGTACAACTAAGGATAAAAGAGGACCATAGGTGACAGTGAATAGAGCTTCAGGTCTGGAATCAGGAAAACCTGAGTTCAAATTTGACTTCAGAAACCACCTATGTGACCCTGAGCAAGTCCCCTAACCCTGTTTGCCTCAGTTTCCTCATCTGTAAAATGAGCTGGAGAAGAAAATGACAAACCACTCCAGTATCTTAAACTCCAAATGGGGTCACAAAGAGTCAGATGTGACTTAAATGACTGAACTAAAAGTGGAGAAAGAATGCCTGGACTTGGAATTTAGTTGAAATAGGGAGCCCCCAAATAGGGAAACTTCCCCTACCAGGGCAGGCAGCATCTGCCTTAGGATCACACAGTCACCACAGTTCTGGGGCAGGACTTGAACCCACTTTTCTAGCTCTAAGACCTGCTATGTCTTCCCCTCCCTAAGCTACCCCTGTTCCTGGCAGTCCTATTTCCCTCACCCCCAGAGTCAGCCACTGCACAGGGAAGGTGGGAAGCCCCACTCAGCTCTGCCCAGGTACTTACCAGCCTCATGACCCAGGTCAGACTCTCCACCCAGAGGTTCCCAGTCCTTCCCTGAGGCTGGGTCCAGGTTTAAAAGGGAAGCATTAGGCAGGCTAATCGCCAGTAATCACATTGTTTGAATTAGCATTGCTAGTACTTCCCACTAAACGGTTTGTTATTTTAAATAACCCTTGGTGTTTTGAATTATGTTCCCTGGACGGAATGCAGGCAGCTACTCTCCAACTGCTTTATGGGAGGAAGGGCCTCATAAACCACAGGGTTTGCTCCATGAATCCTGACCTTTGTTCCCTGGGCCCAGCATAAAAAGGAGGTAGGAGCTGGTATCTTACCCCGCTAGACAGCAGAACGATGCTGAGCTCTAAGAATTGAGAAATGTGAATGCAACATTTCTAGGGTTCTAAGCGGCCTTGGTAAGAAAGGAGTATATAACAATGATGGATTTTTTCTGAAGAGACTGAGGTTCCAAAGGAGGCACATTCACCCAGTTAAGACATGACAAAGTCAGGACCTTCACCTTCAGACACAGACCCCCAAATTCAACAGGCCTTGACACAACAGCGGCTTAATTTTTAAAACCCTGGACTAGGAGGCAAGGAGATGGTTTCAGATCCTGTATCAGATACACTAGTTGTGTGGTCTTGGGACAGTCTCTTCATCTCTGTTTGCCTCAGTTTCCTCATCTGGAACAGAAAGGGGATGGACTCAGTGACCCTCTCAGCTAATTCAAAATAGTGGATGATCCAACCTCATTTGATGATTAGTTTTGGTTCCTCATCTGGAACAGAAAGGGGATGGACTCAGTGACCCTCTCAGCTAATTCAAAATAGTGGATGATCCAACCTCATTTGATGATTAGTTTTGGAATATGCTGCCTCGATTTCTAACTCACCAGAGGTACTTCCAAATTAGTGTTGACTTAGACAAAGGTTAAAATTAGCTTACTTTTCATGGGACTGAGGCTTGAAAGCAGGCTAAAAACATATCTAAAGACAGCCAAGCCTAGACTGATGTCTTGACTCAGATCTCCTATGTCAGAAGTTCTTAACCTGGGGAATGTGGACTTATTTTTAAAAATATTTTCATAACTGCATTTTAATAAAATTGGTTGCCTTTGTAATATTATGTCTTATGTACTTGGAACATTATTCTGAGAAGGGGTTCATTGACTTCACCAGACAGCCCAGGGGTGAGGGTCCATGCTCTAGACGATAGAGAATCTACCTTGGGTAATTGAAAGAGACAAGAAGCTGAAAATCAAGGCTGGGAAAATCAATCATTTTGTTTTTCCAACTTTCAGCTACCCAACAAATCATTCCCCAGGTGCCCCAAACTTCCTAGGGCCAGCCAAACTCTCTTTTCTCCAATTTCCTCTGAGTATCACCCCTAAGCTTCAGTTATAGCTGATGTTGAAAGCAAGAGTCACCTGCAATACTACCTTGAAGAACATGTACCATTCCTGTTATCTGTTCTTTATCCTACGGGTCAAGAAACAAGAATAAGAGAATTAGAGCCCATTAGACACCTTAGAATATGGAAGTTACATGGGAAGGATTTTAAAACACAAAACATAGAATGCGAAAAGGGGAACTTATAGGATGCCAGAGCAAGAAGATGCCTTAGAACCACAGAAGGTGAAGTTCACTAAGTAGTGATCATTTTTAGAGCCCCAGAGGTAATATAATCTAACCCATCTTTGTCAGATGAGGAAACTGAGGCCAAGAGGGATGGATAAGGGTCACGCATGAGCTCATACCTCTCACAAAGGGGCTCTAGATAGCAACCCTACTAGAGTGATAGATTGTCTCCTCTCTTACAGATGAGCTGAGCAACTCTACTCTCCCTTCCCAGGGCCAAGTCTGAGTCCAGTCTGAGTTTGAGAAATACTAGCTACTTTATTTTCATTTGCATCACTGGCTTAACCAGCTCCAGAAAGGAAATCTCTGACTTATCACTTATAAAAGATACTGTCCAAGAGGACTCTCAGGCCAGAAGACAAAGCCTTTCTTTTTGTCTGAGTATAGTAGGATGAACTCAAAATGCTCCCTGACTGTGCTCAGTGGAGTCTGATGGAAGATGTGCCAGATATAGAAACCTGGGCTCTAATCTGGTCTCTGACTATTGCTAGCTATATGACCATGGACAGATCACTTAAGCTCTCTGTTTCCCCATTTCAAAACTAGTGATGACCATACGTTTAGTTCTTCCCTCACAAACTGTTGCAAAGTTCAAAAAAGACGATCAGCCAGTCAGCAAGCATTTACTAAGAACCTACTATGTGGTAAGCATTGTGCCAAGTACTAGTGATAAAAAATTAATTAAAAATAGTCCCTGCTCCCAAGGAGCTTTTTTACAATAAAGGGAGAGGGGAAAGAGGTACATGTGTGTATGTATATATTCAGAATTAAAGTAAGGTAATTTGGAAGTGGCAATTATAAGCCTTAAAATATTACATATACTGACTCAGAGTCCATTTACCTAAGACTTTACTTTGGTGGAAATTAATTACTCAATGCTCCATGCCTTTGTGAATGGGAGAGTAGATGAGAGCTTGGGAGAAAAGAGATCCTGGTCTGCTGATTCCATCTTTGAAAGAGAAGAGATTCTCCTCAGGTCCCTGAAGGGCGAGAAAGACTGTAGGAAGAAGCTGACACATGGAGGAGCTCGCATCTCAATCCAACTCTACTCTGGAGCGAGGGTAGAGACTTCAGGGAATTGGACAAGCAGATGAATTAGTAAGAATATAATCAAGTAGAAGGCAAGACATAAAGGATTCCAAACATTTCTTTTAAAAAATTCAAGAAAAAGGAAATTGAACCAACACCTGATGAGACACAAGACTCTATGGATCCTCAAGAGAATATGTGATCATAGACAGATGTTCCCAGATGGTTCAAGAGAGAAAAAGAAATGCAGAAGTAGAATTTGCACCCTGCACAGCAGAAATAACCTGAAAAAATGGAAAAACTTGAATCCACAAAGGTGAGAGTCTCCAAAGAAGTGAAATAAAGGACAACTGATTAGAAATACGAATATACAGAAGTGAAGAGCAATCTGGAAGAAGAGAAGAAAATTGTAATAATGTTAAAAGAATATACAATGAATATAAAAGAAAAACGTATGGATTTTGAATCTATTAAACCATGAGGGCTCCTTACAAAAGTAAAGGCTGTCTTTTGCTTCATTTTGTATCCCCAGTACTCAGCAGAGTACCTTGCACGTAGTAGGTATTTAATGAATATTTGTTAATGGGTTGATTGAATTGAAGACAGTATAAATGAAGACAAATTAAAGATTGGAGGCTTCTAAGAAAAACATGAAAAGTCAAAAAACCTTAACACCACAAGATAAGAAATAGTTTAAGAAAACTGTCCAGAACTTTTGAATACAGAAAACAAAATCCTAATGGAAAGAATCCACAGATTTCTTCCTTTCCAGGAAAACAACTGTATGCTGCAAACTCCAAGACACCAAATGGTTAAATGTATGATTCCAATGACAAACAAGTATTTAAGGTGACAAGGATAAATACCTTCAAATATCAAGGAATGAGAATTCAAACAACATAAGACTCTTTTACACCCACCAGAAACCACAGAAGGGAATGAACTAAAATTGAAAAAATCAAAAGTGCTCAAGATATGAAATATACTGCAAGTCTAAACCTAATAATTAATGGAAAAAAATAGATGGCCATTCAATAAAGATAAGATAGTTGAAGCATTCCTATAATAAAAACAAGACGGGAACAGATTATTTAAGTCACAAACCAGATAACAGAAATACAACAAAGGTAAATACAGTAACCAAGGAAAATGAAAGAAACTAAATCAATTACCCCATCCCTACTGACTATTAGAAGGGGCTGAAAACTAGAAAGAGAAAATAGCTACAGAAATTAAAAAAAGCACAACCACAACACAATAGAAAAACAATTAGTATGCATGATAATTGAAAAAAAATAGAATTTAATTTTTCAAAATCTTGTCAAAACCTGTCGTTTCTACCCTCCCAACATTTCCCATATTTCTCATACCCCCTTCTCTCTGCATTTGTACCCACCATCCTAGTACAGGTCCTAATCAGGGGGCTTGTATTTGAGATGACAATATGTGCACAGGTAAGCCTGTACAAAATAATTTCAAAAGGAGGGGAAACTGATACCTGAAAAAATTAGAAAAAAAAGACAAGCACCAGATGTGGCACTTGTACTGAACTCTGAAGAAAAGTAGGGATTTTAAGAGGTAGAAGTGAAGAGTAGTGAGTTCTAGCCTGTACAAAAGCATCATGGAGATGAAGACGAATGAATATTGTTTGTTGGATGAATGAAGGGAACAGATAGAATAAAGCTTGAGGAGAGACCCAAACAATCATTTCCGCCTTCCCAACCTTCTTTAAAACTGGGTCTGGCTCTCCATCTGCGGCACCAAAATGGCCAAGCAGGTAACAGACTATCACTCCGAGAGGACTGGGAGAAGGGGTGGACATTTTCAAATGCCTGAGACTTAGACTAAAAAGACAGTGTAGGTTTTCCTGGGGTTGGGGGGGACTTCTCCAGGTCTTGCCCTGACACCCAGGTGAACCTTGAACTATGAAATGAAGTGAAATGGGGCAGGGCCAAAGGTGAGGGGTGCTCCTCTCAAGGCTCCCACATGGTATGGGAAATTAACTAATTAGGACCTTTCAACAGTGAAGTCCATAGGAGCCCCAGCTGCGCAGCTGGCCCTGTGCTGGCAAAGGCCCTTTTAGACTTAAGAGGTCTAAAAGGTCGGTCCTTCCCTGAAAGCAGGTCTGTTCTGTCCCATCCTTCTCAGCCTGGGGGCCCCAGGATGCCAAGGAAAATAAAATGTGCCTGTGAATCCAAACATACACAAGCATAAAAATAGACACCTACTTACCCAGACAGAGTTTATTTATGCCATTTTCTTAAGGCATGGCATAGGGGAGAGGGAATTGGATTCACAATACGGAGCTTGGAGGCAGAGGCCTGAATTCAAATCCTGCTTCTAGTACTTCCTACCTGTATGGTCTTGGACTTCAGTGCCTTCAACTTTGAAATTAAGGGACTGAAAAAGATACAGCCCTTCTGTCTCTAAATCTGAAATTCTGCTTCAGCTACTGTTGTACTTTCAGCAAGGGATTTTATCTCTCTAAGCCTCAGTTTCCTCATCTAAAAAATGGAGGCAATGGAATTTCTGCAACCGATCTCACAGGGTTATTAAAAGAATCAAATAAAGTAATGTTAGAGAGATAGAGCTTTCTGCAATCAGCCCATGAATCATGTACAAATGGCTGGCAGTCATGGTAGTCATTGGTGGTGGTTGTCACCAGCGTGGTGGTAGCAAGAGTACAAAAAACAGTATTTATGTGCTCAGCTTGAGAGAGTTGTCGTCAAGTCTCATCACCAGAACTGACAAGTATATGAAAGGAGAAATTGAAGGGAAAGCATTCTTGCTTTCTGAATCATGACTTTCCATTAGTGGTGTCATTAATTGACTGGCTCTTGCTTTTGCTAGGTTATTGAGTTTTCTTGTCGCTCAGCTGAGATGATGATGATCCCAGGCATGTTGTCAACTGTCTTTCTTTACTCCAAGGTCAGTGGTTTCTTGAGGTCCTTGAAGGAAGTCAAAGAAGAACTCAATGTGAATTAAGTCACACCAATTTCCATAACTTTTCCTCTCTCTTTTAATTCAACTAACGGTTAATTTAATAGTCTTGTTTGGCTTTTCACACACAAAAAACCAACAAACAGATCCAATTTTCATTTGTTGCTTCAGTGGGGTCTTTTTGCTCACAATTTTGTAACTTTCTTCCTTGATTTTCAGAATTTCTACTTTGGCATTAAATTGGGGGATTTTGATTTATGCTTTTCTAGTTGAGTTTTTTTGGTAACATTCCCTCCATAACACTTTAAGATTTACCAAGAAAGTTCTGCACCATTTCACAAATGAGGGACTCCCATATAATGTCTGTCCTTGTTCTTTGCTGTTCATTGGACCATAGATTTATTTATTTTTTTTTTTTATTAAATAAATTTATTTAACTTTTTACATTCATTTTCACAAGATTTTGGGTTCCAAAATTTTCTCCCC